>LS057131.1:0-11298 GCA_900241095.1 Acartia tonsa
TGATATTAGGTTAGGTTAAGTAAGGACTTCAGAACCTTAAATGGATATTGCTCTACACAGGGGAAATACATTAAAAAAATAAGTTTAAATTTAAAATGTGAGGGTTTAATTTCAATCGTCAATTTCAAGGATTAGACCAAATGATTTTAAACTTTAGATACTGTCTTAATAATTTTTAAAATGATATAAGTACTAATCGCGGATGAATTATCTTTAAAATACTTTTTATCATAGTAGGTAAAATTTACGAAAAAATAATTATTTTACTAAATAATTTTGTACAATATCAGTAATTCAATATACTAAAGTACAACTTGATAAATTGTAAACGAGATTTTATATTTCAAATTCAAAAATTGTTTTCATGCAAAATAAAATAAAAGTGGCACCTTTATGAAAAAGGTCGCTCTAGGAATGCAATAAAATATTTTTTTTTATATCTAAAAATTAGTAACAAAAAAGACTTTATATCACATTACTGAAGAGACAAAAATATTAGTGACAATTTTCTTTAGACAACCTTAGATACACCGGGGTAGAGATATTTATAAAAATCGAAAATATTTTGTGCTCAAAGAATTGCTTGCAAAAAATTAAATACAGTTTTGTGCAAATAAATCTATTTGATATTATTGAAAATGGGGTATTTCAATAAACAAATTGATAGAAAATCAGAATTTAGACAAAAGTATAAAATGGTATTTGATCAAATCATAGGAAAGATAAGAAATTTCATAAAAATCAAGAGAAAAAAATCTCCTAAAAATTGACCCTTGCCATAGGTTAGCAATGTCTGTTGGTACAAACAGAAAAACACCTAAACTTTATATAGAAATATTTTTTTTTAGAAAAATATTTCCAACTAGACTATGATATTTCATTATATCCTATGAAGTTGTTATCTACCCTGTAATTTTTTATTTTTCAAATTACCTTTTCTAATTATTATAAAATGCCAAGTGCAGAAAAGTGTTTCCTTAATTCAGCAGTTTGAAATAATTAGAACCGTATTGTTTCAAAAAAGAACATTTTGCACCCTTCCCGTTGATTCACTCTTAATATTTAAACCAACATCTTTTGCTTATTCAACAACAATTACTGATAAAATGTTATGCGGAAAAAAAGTCACACCTTGCATATGAGTTTCATAATAATCGCCTACATTATTTTTTATTATTGTACAGAAGAAAAAGTAAGTATTTTTTAAAAGTAATGAAAATGTATTATAAATTTTGCTGAATTTTTTTCTCCTTCTTTAAAAAAAAAACCTTATTCAATAATCAAACTGGTAAAATCGTCAACAAAATTGACGACTTTTATTTAATGATTTTGTTTAATTTCAGTAATTGATATAAATTGTACTATATGATTTTTTGATATAATTTGAATAGTTAATTTAAAAAGTTAAAATAATAAAGTATATTAAACTTTTTGCTTTATTTTCAACTAGTGGCTGCGCCCCTAGCCTCTATAGGCTCTATAATCAAAGGGATATGGATGGGCAAAAAAATAGCCTAAAACCACCCTAGGACCTTTAAGAAGATTCAATGTAATGGAGAACCATATATGTTCGTTAGTTAGCGATATCCTTCCCTACAGACAGAAAAAAGCTTATTACTTTATACTTTACTAGCGGCTTCGCCCCTAGCCTCTAGGGGCTTTGCCCCAAGAGGTTTCATCAACTTAATTTTTCGTATTTTAGATTTAAAAAGAAAAAGTAAAAAAAAATTATTTTTTTTGGGGGGGGTTGGGGGTGTCCCACCCCCAAAGAAAATAGCTTAAAACCATCACAGGACCAGTAGGTATATTCCCTGAAGAGTAGAGCCCAATCGGTTCAGTGGTTACTGAGATTTTAAGCTTCAGACGGACAGACGGACAGACGGACATACAGACAGACAGACATCGTTCTACTTTGTATTATAGATATGAGAATATACACAATTTGCAAATTACAAAATATATTATGAATAGACAAAAGGAAAATTGAGTAATGGAGCAAATGTTCAGTGGCAATAAAAAGAAAGAGAGCATATTGTGAATAATTGCAGTATATCTTAAATAGTAGCCGACAAATAACTTAATACAGTTATATAACAAAATGACAATAATTCAAGTTGAAGCAAATTTTTGAGAATTTTTGTGGTAAATTTGTATGTATACGGCCCTTTAAATTGAATCTAAAACAAGTTTCAGAAAACTCTTACAAAGAAGGTAAAAAATGATAAATCTTAAATTTGAGTGTGAAAAATTTTGAGGTTTCCTACCATTACATTTTTACATCTTTTTTTTCTGGTGTGCCTTAATTCCGCTGAAAAATTATAAGGGCAATAATAAAATTAGGAAAGAGGAGCTCGTTATCTAGATATCAAAATTTTAGATTTCCTAGCGTAAAATTTTCAAAAAAGCAGCAATTTCAAAATTAAAAATAGTTAAGTCTTATTATTACCTAGGTATTTGGTACTAATTTATTGTATTGATATCTCAATATTTTTATATGATATCAATGCTTTTATAAAAAAAACGGGCGTTTTAAAAATGTTTGATATTGAGGCGATTGATTTAAGACGTTTTTATTTTTGTGCTGAACTGATGTGTCACCCTTTATTCTATACTTAATCAAACAATCTTTTTTCATGCTCTGATTCATTCTATACAGTGTGAGATTTTACAGGGATAAAGGGGTTAGGCAATGCTTAAAAAAATATTCCCTAAATGTACTCTATTTGTGTTTGCTTACATTTATAATGAAAGGAAAAATATAACTACTTTTTTTCTTATTCCTATATATCTTAGTTTCTAGAATAAATATGAAAAGAATAAACACGGTGTCCAGATCTAATTTCATTTAAAAAACAACAAAAAAGTATTGCTGTAGTTTTGAAAAATATAGTCGGCTACTCTTACCTCAATTAGAAGGTTTAGACTATTTTAGGAGATCTAACTATGTTGGGCTTTCCTGGACCTAACCCAACCTAACATTCATAGCAAGTAATAATAGTTTTAAGACAAGGAAAAAATTAAATGTTATTGTTTCCTTTTTACTGGCAGCCATGATATTCTTTCATTTCCGTCTGTGTGTTACTTCTTTACACATGTTGGTTACGATTAATGTCTGTTTACATGGAGCGTAGCTGCTTCATAATAATCATCTGTGTTTCTACGTTTTTTTTATATGTGTGGTTAAGATCAATGTTTACAAGAAGCGTAGCTGTTCAATACTATGATTTTGTCTGACGGTACCTTTTTGTTATTTCATATACATGTGTTAACTAGATTAGTGTTTTTTAACAGATTATACAAAAGTCTAATTTATTCCGTTACTTGTTAATATTTATATTGTTATACCTCTTTCTCATTTCTATTGAACATCTAAGATATAATTGAAACCGTTTAAGATCCGCTGGATTAGAACCGCTTCTCAGTTGTACTGAAAATAATGTATAACATAGTATTTCAGACAATTTTCCATTATTATTATATAAAAATCATAAAAATAATAACAGTTTTGTTAGACCCCAGGGATAAAATGGTTTAAATCTTTTTCCTTTTAATATCCACGGAAAACTGTGTATAGTACAATGCAATGAATAACTATTCTTATTTTAATTAATTAAATGTTTCACTTATGGATGTGGTTTATAAATCATCTTGCTGTGAATGTTGTTATTCTTGTTCCCAACTTCTTTTGATAAGATAAGGTATTTAATATTTACACTCTCTCTCTCTTTACTTCTTTTCACTATTGAAATGTGTAAATAAATGTAAAGAAACTTGGTTGACACAATTTTACTTGGTTAATAATACTAAAGGTTTGAAAGTAATGGAAACTACTTGTTTCTGTTGTATTTATATAATTATTTATCCTTCTTTACTGATGAGCAAATTTTGTTAAATGAATAGAAATTGTAAAAAGAAACAACTATACCAATACCCATTACAAGTGCAGCAATATTAAATAAACATCATATTGGAATTATTAAGAATTATAGGCAATGAACTATGCAATGTCAATTAATCACTGAGTGTGACTTGGATATCTAGTATGCATGTCATGTGTTTATTAAAATCCATTAATATACAAGAATTTTAGTATATAGTGTACCTACCTACAACAGTCTGTGGAACAATTTTGAATCTGCCTTTAATCTATTTTTAATTTTTTAATTCACAGAGTATTTAATAATGAACAGTAGACTAGTTTAATAATAAACATCCTTTGCCTAAACCAGCCATTTTGTTTTTGAACTTTTAAGTAACTTATTCCTTTGACAAGCTACTCAAAGAAGCGAACAAAATCCTGATAAAAAAAGCTTTTGACAGAATCAATTATATTTTTACTTTTACTTTACATTAAAGGCTTAATAATATTTGGGGATAAAAATGATGTTTTTTTTCTCACTATAGTAAGATAAGGGTGATTAATACTTTATCTGAAAACCATAACGTACAAGTGAAAAATAAAGAAAGAAAGTATGGATGTTTTCTTTGTCAAATGCTAGTCTAACGTCAAACTGTCAAATTGATACTTGATATTGAAATGAAGTGTGCTTCGGGACATGATATCTTAAAATGGCTTTAAAACTGGCAGAAGCGCTCTTAGCATCTAGGAGTTATGTATTCAAAGGATTATTAAAAGTAGTAAAATAGCCTTAACCCATCCAGGGAGCTATAAAAAGCTTCCATAAAATGGAGAACTCAATAGGTTCAGTAGTTAATCTACAGACTAAAAACCTTACAATTTTATATAATAGGATAGATATTTATCAATAGATAGTTTTATAGGAATAAAACCAAACAGGTCTCCTCCTATCAAATGCAACCAAGTTCTAGCTCGTACAAAGGATATAAACCTTGCTTTAGCATAACCTATGCTTTAAAAATATATCCTAACTTAACCTAACCTAGCACTGTAATGTCATAAAATAAAATCATATACTTATAATGGTAATAAGTTATGCTTATATTCAGAAAGTTTTATAATATATGAAAAATACAATGAATAATTTAATAATAAAATTTTGAGAAAAGTTTTGGTTTGCATGAGGATGAAGGAAATAATAAAACAGGCCGACTATCTTACTCTAGCAACTCAAGAAAAAATCACAGGGACAAGGAAGTAGTTACTTTTCATATTTTCATTATGAAACTGGTTGCATTAATCTTTGTATTATTGGCACTCTCAACTTGATTAAAACAATCTGCGGTGGTAACCACAGGTTTTTAGCCAGGACGGGACCGCAAAGCGCTTCTAAGAATTTGGACATCTCATTACACAGTTGAGACAAACCCCAAACTGTCCAGATTTGAGCAGGACGATTCCTGTGACGTCATATAAAAAGGGAAGAGGGTAAGAAAATCTCTTCCCTTTTCTCCCATCTCTTTTGAAGAGATTTTCTTCCCCCCTTCCCTTTCTCTTTCCCGAAACGTATATGACGTAACTGGAATCGTCTTGCTCAAATCTGGACAGTTTGGGGTTTGTCACAGTTGAGATTTTGTCTACCGAAAATTAAGTCAACTCAAGCAATATATACAGTTATTCTCTTTTTAGATATTTCTTTGTGTTTATTCACAATCTACAAATTCTAAATTTATTATGATATATAATTGATAACGTAATCTTCCCCCTTATCTATTATAATGATTTTATTTACCAATAAATTAAAACATATACCTTTGCCCTGCAATAGTATAGTGAGAGAGAACCAACTATAAATCAATTCCAGATTTCTCATAATTCATTTTTCCGGAGCCTTCCTCAATCTTCCGCCTATTTTTTGCATTTTCAATCAGTGACAGGGAATAAGTTTTATGGAATATTTGGTTTTCTAAAAGCATAGTTTTTATAATGTAAATCAAATAATTCAAATGTTAATTCAATCTTAATGATACAAAAAGTTAAGTGAATGTATTGGCCTTCTACTCTTCTGGTTTCCCTACTCCTGGTAATACTGAACAGACTAACTATTATTATTGGATAGTAATTTAAATGAAAATTGAAATGAACACAAAACTATTAAAACATTTGTTTAAGTTTTTAATTATGTTACTAGACCTGTATTTTTTGACTACTGGAAATGTTTAGGGCAAAACAGTTTTTCGTCGTATTGAATAATCCTACCTATATTTGGATACATTAACTATTAATTCCAAGTGATTAGGTTTGTAATTATGGACCAGCAGGAAATGAACCTGGAAATAACAAAGATAAACAACAATTAGAGTTTTGTCTAGTTATAGAGCGCTGGTTCTAAAGATGTGTTAGTGTCTGTATTAGTTAAATTTAGTCGTTATGAATCCATTGTTATACATCTATTCGGATATGAAACTTTTTGGCACCCGGACAACCAAAGAATCAAAAAAAGGTGTTGCTATTTTAAGTTATATATCGAAAGTGGGGATTTCTACTTTAAATTTTGCTTCTTTTGGTGGTTGTGCGATCGTTTTTAACTAAGATAGTAAAATATAAGATATCCTCTATAGGAAAATAGCTTAAAACCGAGCAAAAATATATACATCCAGCTTTTTAATGCACATCCAAATAGTTAGTTAGTAGAACTAGAATATGTACCTTAATAAAGTTTCAAGGAAATAAAATTTAAATAAAATACAAAAGAGAGAGAAAAAAAGAGAAAATGAGAGAGGGAGAGAGAGAGGAGTGAGCGAGAGTGAAAGAGAGTGAGAAAGAGAGAGAGAGAGAGAGAGAGAGAGAGAGAGAGAGAGACAAAGTGAGAGAGAGAGAGAGAGAGATACAAAGAAATAGATGGACAGAGAGAGTGGAGATAGGAAAAAGTGAGACAAACGTAATTTAGAATGATTTAAATTCAACAAGACAATTCAAATTTTATTTCATGAACATTTAGTTTCAGCTCGATAGTGGTTGCTTTTTGGTTCAAGTGCGGCTATGGATTGTTACAACTGAATCTAAGCGGCTGCGACTGCAATTAGTGTTTTTTTTTAAATCAGATATTAGAAAAGTAAAGTACAGCTTCTAAAATACCTATGAAGGCTTCAAACAAACAAAAACCTTTTGAATTAAAAGTTATATAAATATATTCTACTCTTCTTACAAAAAAAGTAAAATTAATCAAGTTTATTAAAATAGAAACAAGATTTTTAATTTTCAAAAGAAAAGTTTTCTAATTATATTCTCAGTTAATTTCATGAAATACATTCTCAAAATTTCTCTATTTTTTAGCAGCAAAGCTTGAATAAATAGTGTATTTTTACACGTCCGCATGTTGACAAAACATGCCGATTTAAACAGTTTCTACATCGTCTTTCTCCAATTTTTCTTTCTCACTTTTGAAAGGTTGTAAATATATTATGTATACCAATATGATTTCTTTTTAGGTCAAAAATATTTTTGATGCGCTATTATGGATTAACTTGTCCCTATTTGTTACTCACTCTCAAGATTATATTTCACATTTTCTCTTTATTTATGGTTAAAAAAGAAATAAATTATTCAGCAACAATATTTCTGTAAAAAAACATAAAAAAATAAGAAAAAGGATTTTAATAAATTTTAATTTAAAATGGTTTGAAAAATTTTACTGTTTACAAGACTAGTATGTTATAAATACTAAAACTAGATTACAATAGTAATGTTCTTCATAATTCTAGCCCCCTGAACTTTACTAAACCAAACCTAACAATAAAAAATGATATATTTAAAATCTTTGCTTTTACTAAAAAAGAATGATAAATCTACTGTCTTTTACAAATATAAGCCTTGAAGTCAGGGCTGAATATTTACTTTCTAAAATTTATACAAAATTATTTTTCATTTTAAGTTTTAATAAACACGGAGTCAAAATATAGTTTACACCAGTTAATTATATTTCTCTATAGACCTTTTTTTTGCATATGCCTGGAGATGAATATATTTTTGTCATATTTTCAATCTGTTTTCATCTGATCGTTTGACAGCATTTGTCATCATTTATCAAGTCCACCTTTACCAAATAATAGAGGTAGAAAAAAATAAAAATCGTTCATATTAGATTTTAAGGCAATATAAACCAATTTTACATGTATTATCTACGGTCAGCTTAAAAATTCTTTTTAAAAATACCTCGTTTTAACCTTCAATTTTTAACCTATTAGACTTATCAGGTGGATTTTAAAAAAACATTTGATTAAATTATAATGAATAGTTAAGATCTCTAAATATAATCAAAGGAATGAATGAAGCACTTGATAAAATTACAATTTTAAATAATTCTTTAAAATTATAGAAAGAAATGCTTTAGTCATAAAAAAAACTTGATTTCTATGTAAGAAATTCTCTATTGCAATATGCTACCTCCACTGTATATAAGATTCATTTCCCTTAACCTGACAATGATGTTAGATTCAATATGTACCAGATTAAACTTATACAAACATAATTTCTTTGACCATATTTTAGTAGCAAAGCTTCTCAATAAATACGTTTATCCGTCTGTATGACTATTATTTTTATTGATATTAAAGAATATTAATAAGAAAAGGAGTGTTACTAAGGATAATGTGGCATAGTTTGTTAGCCTACTAGCCGCTTCTTATCTTTTTCTCTTTTTGCTAAAATCTATGATTACATATCGACAAAATTTTAAAATTAAAATAAGGGTTTCAAAACTCCATTTATGTAAATGTTGACATTTTAAAGATTTTTTTTATTACTAAAGTCTCATTAAAAAATAATTATTGGTATAGGATAGATATAAAACTAAGAGGAAAAATCAAGAATAGTAAAAAATTGAAATATGTGATATGAATTAAACAAGAAAGTGAAGTTTTTTTTTAAGTGGCGAAATAATCCTTATAGAATAAACTTGCATAAAAAATGTTGTGCATTCATAATGAATAGATATGGATAAAGAAAATCTTTAAATTTTTCACTTATCAATCAGGGAGGGAGAGGACAACAGCAGTTAAATATATATATCTTCCTTAAAATCTTTCAAAGTTTATATCTATGATTTACATAATATTTAATTTTAAATGAGAAAATTAGCAAGATTAATCTATACTCATATATGCTATCCCTGTATGCCTGGTTATCAGTGAACGACATAGTAGAATGCAAATAATCAATTATACCTTATCCGCCCACTTTCTCCCTTTCTGCGCTATTCTTACTCTATCTCTTACTATACTCTCGTTCCCCTCACCTCTCTGACATATTCGTGTATACAGAAATACAAGGAAGATCGCATTGAAAATTAGCGACGCAGGAAAAACTAAAAACGTTGGCCACTTGCCTACTAAGAGTTAAACTTCCTCTTCAAAGTTTTTAAAAATTCGAAGGCAAATACAAAATACACTTGAAAAATATTCTTTATTTAGCCTTTCATTTGTTATACATTAACAGAAATAAGAAATCTTGTGATCAATTTAATATTTCTTTTAAATTTAATGACTTAAAAACAACCAGATGCTTTTTAATTTTAATTAGAAAAGACCAAATAATTCTTAGAATAGCTGCGCTACGGATAAGATGTATTAATGTATCTCCTCCCCCTACCCGCCTTCATGACATCTCCCTATCTTTCTTTTTCCATGTTATATTTTCCCTTATCTACCCCCCCCCTGGTAAAAGACAAGTAATCTAAAAATTACAAATGAGTGCACAGGTTTTATTTAGGGGGAGGGAAGGTATATAAAAACTGACTCCCTCTGAAAACTTCTGATTCTTAAAACTTAAAAAAAGTATAAAAACAAGCTGATTTTTTTTTATTAGTCTGATCTTTTCAACTGTTTCTTTTCTGAATAAATATCCTTAGTAAAATTCTCACAAGAGAATAAATATTCTATACAGGGAAGCCAAGGACAAGTAAAGGTAAAACTAATCTACTTACTCCCCCCCCTCCTCCCAATTAATAAATAAAAGTCACTATATATAAATAAATCACAATACTTGAAAGTAGTTTAATTTATTGTCCATTGTCCTATTCCGGATTTTTTTTTCAGGCTTTCTTAACAAAGACAATTAGAACACTTACTTTAATATTGGGAAATATACAGGAGGATAATTCTAATGAATATTAGATATGGTGAATTCTAGAAGAGTTTTGAAAGTAATGAGACTTATATTTAAAAATATAGAAGCCACAGCTACTATGTCAGATTACTTACAATAATTGTATTATTTGGGGAATTATCAAAATAAATACGCTAAAATTTTTAAGAATGTTTGTGAAAAAAGTAAAAAATTCTAGAATATAGCTCCATGATAAAAGATCAAATCTTGCGACACAACTAAGATTGATTCTTAAGTTTCACTTCTCTAATTCATAGTTATCTTAAAAATCTGTAAAGAAGCATAGCTACCTTTCGTTTGAGGCTTTTCTGTAAAACATCTTTCAATTAACTAGTTGGTTACATTTATCATTATGCAGTAGGAATCTTTTAATTCTACAACTTTATATTTTTAAATAATGATTCAAAATAAGATATTACGATATTAAACCTGCATCCAACCAAAATTAAACATAAGATAACCAAGAAGAATAATCCAAATTTTTCCTTTTTTTTTAGAGGCATTGGATTTGAACATTGTTGTCCTTGTTATTATCTTTCTCTACTCTTCAATCGATCTTTTTGTTATCTTAAAAGATAGACTTACTACTTTAAGTTACAGGTTTGAAATTAAGGTTTAAGATGTAAACAAGTAATAAATAGTGTTTGATACAGCGTTGTCACCTTTTGATATTGACTGACCGTCATAAGAACCAACCGGTTGACGTACGAACATGGTTCTCAGACCTAAAATAGATAGATAGATAAACACACACAATCAAATTTCCATCTAAAATTTCTCAAATTGTTGACCTAGAAATATTAGGATGGAGAAATTAGAAATAGAATGGCAAAACTTTTCAAGCCTATGGATTAGCTAGGGATAAAGAATGTGGATTCTTAGTGGTAAAAATATAGATATTAATAGTTTTGTCATGAAAGAATCGCCTAATTAATATCAAACCTTGCTCGAGAATTCCTATAGTTTTATGATAAACTATCATATCATACTAAGCATTTAAATTTGGATTCTTAGTGGTAGAAATATAGATATTAATAGTTTAGTAAAAGTCGTCCAATCAATATCAAACCTTGCACGAGGATTCCTATAATTAAAAGCGAAGCTTTTCTATAATTAGGGTCGGTCCGTACGTCCGTCCGTCCGTCCGTCCGTCCGTCCGAGATAGATAGCTTTTATTCGTTAATTTAGGCATGTTAGAATTGTCCTATCGATTTCAAACTTTGCATGATGATTCCTGTAGTAGTTGGGCACGATTTAGAAAGCGTAGCAACTCT
>LS057132.1:0-11298 GCA_900241095.1 Acartia tonsa
TGAGTAGGCCTCTAGGCCCACTGCCTATTTTCGTCTTCTAGTTGCTTCGATTCCTCTCTTTTATTTTTTTCTCTATGGAACAATAGGAGTAAATAGACGGAAAAGAAAACAAGTATGAAATGTTTTTTAAGTAAAAAAATACATAACAAAATTATATATAGCTCAGGGGAATGAATTAAAAAACTCGATGGCTACCAAAATGTTATTGTAAAATTAGCCAACAAATATTAGCATTTGTCAATTAAAATTGTTTTACTTTTATTCGTTTACCTCTAAAATAAATTATATATGCTCATATATCAGAAGAATCATTAACAAAATGTGTTGCCAAGAAAATCATATTTTTCTTCATAGCTGTCCAGCAGGACGAATAAAAAGGCAGATAGAAGAAAAAGCTATATATGTAGGTACTTCGCTTCTAAAAAGTAGAACAAACTGTCTGAGCATTCAATTACACGAGAAAAGTAAAAGAACTGCTATTTATCTCATCGTATTATAGACAGCTTTTCGCGGATAAAATTAATTTTATGATTTTATTTTAATATCCATGGAAAAATGTCCGTTATACAAAACTAGACATGATTTTTCAGTATGGCTGAGCACCGGTTCTAATCCAGCGGATACTGGAAATGATTTTAATAGCAAATTATGCAATGTTGTAAATTGCTATTGCTTCGCTATTTATGAATGCAACAGTACTTTATGATATCGCAGCTACACTTCAACAATTGTCCAATCGATTAATCTTTTGTTAATAAATATATTGTTAAGTAGTCTATCTAAAACACACAAACGAACACACACACAAAAATCTGTAAAAAAAAACTTCGCTAGCAACAAATCTAGAATAATATTCCTGAAATTGATCCACTTTATTGTAGAGACCTGAAAAAAATAAACAAGAATGAAAATATCTGTTAGCAGGGAAGCATTGTGACAGACATATCTATTAAAATATAGTTATTTATTGTATAGTATTACATATATATAGCGTTTCGGGGATAGTAAAATGACGATTACAAGATTATTTATGTTGCCCCGTAAAATTTTTATTTCATTTTTCGTTACGATAAATGATTTCTCAGTTTGGCTCAGAACCGATGCTTATCCAGCATACATCAACGAATTCGAAGCCGTACTGAAAATTGATTTTAAAAAATCGTTTAGTCTTATGAGCCGACAGTCAATAAAGTTGTTGAAATGGGCGTACTGTGTGTTTCCGATTAGATACGAAAATAGTGGCGTGCACAGCAATTCATCAGGGGCGTGTTTGCTATTGAAAAAGGGAAAGTATGCCTTCCAAATTAAAATTTTAAGGGGGATTCGACAACCCCTTCTGCACGCCACTGTAACGAAAACATCATTATCATTTTTTTGTTTATGAATAATAAAAATTAATATGAGATTAATGGATAATTTAGATTATGGACAGATAAACAGGGATAGGAAGATAGAAGATAAATAAAAGATTATATTATGTATCATTGGTACATCCCTCCATAAGTTAAGACAGATATATAAAATTCAGATAAAGGGCAGTAAGTAGCGCAACTACAAGCTAACAGCAGGGAGGGAGGGGATATTGGGCTGTTTACTACTCTAGTCCCCAAAGTTTTTTAATAAGGTTTTCTTTTCCTTTTCTTAACAACTATATGGAATTTTTATTGGTTGTTTCATTATGTTTAGTTTTCAAAAAATTGTAATCTACAGAAGAGGCATTTTTGCGTATCATCATTGGGGATGTACATCGATTTATCGGCCATTGTCTTAGATCTCAGGAAAAACTAAAAGAATAGAAAATTTAAGCGGCTTAAGTCTGTACGTACATATTAACTATAGAACAGCTACGTTACTGATAGTAAAAACATAGTCACCTTGTAGAAGAGGTTGGATGTTCACATCAAAAACTGTTTTGGTAATGGATAGAAATGAAAATATTAGGGAGAAAACGGGTATACTCGGAAGACAAGCCACTCGACCTAAAATAATACCATTACAAAGATTTTAAATTTTATAAGAAGCGCAGCCTATTCTCAAGGTAAATCATTCTTACCCGTAGCAATATAGCATGAGGAGTTTGAATTTTTTCATGGGAAATTTTAGATCTCGATTTTTTCTGTAAAACTTTTTTTATCCAATAAAGTAAAGAAGAATTACCGCTATTTCATGTGAAAGTGTAGATGCTCATTTGTCAGCAAAAAAATGCAGCCATCTATTTTTGATAACAGCTAAGTAACGAGTCATATTCCCAGGGGTGTTTATTACAAGTCCCCAAAGTATTGTTCATTAGCTTTACAACTTGGTTGGTTCATAGTCGAGGATTCAAATGTTTCAGCCCATAATTGTAATCTACAGAAGTAGTAATTTTTGTGTATCAACATTGGGGATGTACATTAATTCATAGGCCATTGTAATATTCCTTTAGATCCCTGAATATTTCTTATTTAGAAGCCTAAATTTTACTCTAAAAAAATGTAAAGTTTCTTTAAACATTGGGAACTACTTTGCCATATCCGTTTTAAAAATTCCATAAAAATATTGGGGTTTACGGATTAATTAAACAATCATTATTAGTTATTTAAGAAAAAAAATCTGTTTGTTTGTGTCTATCAATGAAGAGAAATTTCTACGCAACTTTTCTGTGTTAATTTTCATTGTTATTACTACTTTTAGACAAAATTTTTCCTTTTTTTCTTACTAAATCCTTACCTAAAGAATCTTCGATACATGCAGAGGAGAGGGGCTGGGACCATGGAAGGGTTAAAATACCTAAAAATCAAGTAATTAAGGAGGGGAAATCAAAAGAACAAATTACCAAATCAAAGAATAGTTTTAAGGCTTTTGATGGTTTTAGGTTATTTTTGCCTTTTTCTTACTTACCCCTTTAAAAACAGTGCCCTTAGATGCTTTTTTAATTTGCAAAATCCTCAAGTTTAAAAAAGGACAAAAATAAAATTAAGGAATGTTTAATGGGAACAAAATTGCAGACATACAATATCCATTGATTATCTATATAACACTAATAACTAGTCATAGAGTAGCTACGCTTTTAAAATACTAATTAAGATTAATTGAGCCTTTTACATACAAAAAAGATATTTATAAAAACATTCAATGAAATAAAAACCCCAGCTTTCACACAAGTACTGTTACCCCATTCATTTGTACAAATGGAGGGTTCGGGGTTAGTATTTTTATATTACCTACCCAGCGCACAATATATCCTACCCTAAAAACAAATGAAAATCATAGCCTATTTTTAATTTGTTTATTTAGATAATGGGAAAGAGGAGTTATTAGTGCTCAACAAGTTAGTTTGTGTGAAGCACCAAAATGTTGAAAGAGTACCAAATAATGCTACGTCTCGCGGTCGTAGCGGTCACGCGTCATATTGGAAGGGTGTCGCAAATTTTAGATCTCAGTTTTCGCTATTTGGTTTACTACTTTTCTTTTTAAGATAAAAGCGATGCTTGCAAGGTTATTTAATTCGTTATAATATAAAGATAATTTTTTTCCAAATCGCGAAATCTGGGATCTGAAATTTGCGTCACCCTTCCAACAAGACGCATGACGGCGTATAACTGGGGGATATGGCATTATTTTGTCCACTATCCAAAATATTACCTCTTAACATCAACCAAAATAAGACCACAGCTTGCATTGGTGACTCTAAAGCTCCTGAATAAAGATATAAGGTGTCCCAAAATAAACTGCCATTTCCCGTTTTTGAAAACAATTCTAAATCAATATTCTCTGTAGAAATATGCATCAATTTTGAAATTAGCTAAAAATACTTTTTAAAGAACAAATAATCAATTTTCTTTTTGCTTGAATTATGATTTAAATATAATTGCTTTAAAAATTAGGTATAATTTTTTGTTTCTAAAGCGGATGCGATTCAGAGTTAGTTAGGTGCATTTGAATTATTTTTTTTGGGGGGGGGGGATTTTTCCATTTGTTTTTTCTCTCGAAATGATTAAAGTTCTCTCCCCGAAAATAGTTATAATGTTTACTGGACAAATAAAAAGCATCACTGTAAAGAAGAACCATGGTTACAGTGGTTGGCGAGATTATTTGCTACAAACAAACACCCTATTACTTTACAATAATGACTGTCATAAATTGCTTAAACTGCATGATTCTTAGCATAAACGTTAAGGTTGTGTTTGTTTTTAAGCATTTTATTAGCAAACTTTCATCTAATTAGTAATGTTTATTTTTATTTAGGTAACCTCAGCGTTTGATAATTTTTGTTATTTAGCTGCTTTTACAACTACTATTATTTTGTCTCTAAAACCAATTGCTTAAAAAAATTAATTCAATATTATCTCATTAACCTGTAACAGCTTTTATATTTTTAGCCGCTGATTCCCATTTTTCCAGCCGCTCTTTTTCTTCCAAGTTTGCAAACTAAAAATCAGTTATAGTATATTATATCCCTATGAAATTTTCATGATTACGTAGGTAATGTAAAATCATATCCCCATCTTCAACTCAGGGTCTTAAAATCTTTTAATTTTTTTTGATTAAGATGGAAAAAATCGAAAAACAAAAAATACCACGACTGAAGCTAAAGATTAAGTATTTCCCCCGCACCCATATGGTTAATCATAAAGTTTCCTCCTATAAAGAAGAGGATATAATTATATTTTCCGTCCGCTAGGGTAGGGATAGATTTTGCAGGATTATCCAATAGTCTTACTATTAGATGATGGAAAATTAATTTACGGTTGTTTATTGGCAAAAAAAAACAAATACACATTGTCAGGCACGAAAATTTTTGATTACAATTAGCTTAAATCACCTCATCCCTTCAAGTTGAATTACTTGAATTAGTCCGTACGTTCGTCTGGTAATCTATTAGTCATTCAAGTTTATATTTGCAGTTTATCATTTAATTTATGATTCCTGAATCACAGTTAAATGAGTTATTTAAGCAAACAAAATTTAGCATAAATGGATATTTAAATCCCAAGGTATTAAATGATCGAGTGTTAGCTCATCAAACTATAATAAAATCAAGATATTAAAAATGTCCCCAAAATTTTCAAGCCAATGTAAATGTCCCCTACACCCTCGAAAATATTATAAGTTTGTTGTTGCTGCGCTACTTATGAACAGATATTAAGCAGGGATCTAAAGGGATAAGACAATGGCCGATAAAGTAATGTACATTCCCAATGATAATACCCCTTCTGTAGATTACAATCAGTAGATAAAGCGTTTAGACACTTAACTAAATGAACCAAACAATTAAAATTCAATAAAAGTCCCCAAAGTTGTTAAGCCAACGAATAAGAAACCGTTATTACAAAACTTTAAGGACTAGTATAATAAACAGCCCAATGTAGCTGCCCCCTCCTTGAATATTAAGACTAAATGAAAAATACCTTTCTATTCGTGAACAATATTTTTGTGAAGAGTAGAACTGGAATTATTGGGAAGAAGATAAAATAAATTAGCCAGGCACCAAAATATAATAATCCCTTTGAAATTAAATATTTTCTGTCACTGTATTTTGTACTATCGGCTACGACCCAAGGGGCATCTAGGAACACTTGATGATGTGGGAAGGGGGGGAGGAGACACTTTAAAATTTTAGTTTTAGAAAGAATAAGTAAAAATAAATATTTTTGTGGTTGAAGTAATTATTTTCTAGGGATGATTTTTTGTGTGCATAGGCATCCTGTTACTTTAGTATATAAAATTTGTCCCAACTCACAGTGGGGAAAGACAAGATTAAAAATTTTCGGGTTAAGAACATGATTTTTGGTTAGAAACAGACATAACATAATTGTCAGATTCTTTACCCCCCGCGCCTTCGTGTTTTTTAGTCTAATTTCTTAATTTGGTGAATGATATGGAAACAAAAAAGTTGAACATTTATTTATTTTTCTGAAAAATCTAATTTTCACTTAGAAATGGGCCTGTAAAAAGTTATTTATTTTGCTAAGCTAAGCGGGCGAAAATCTGTTTCATTCCTTATTCAAAAAGAGGAAATTATAGAATATTGGTTAAATTCAAAGCAGTTCTAAACGGACAACTGTAAAATATTTGTCAGCCATGTGTAGGCTTAAACATGAATGCAGGGACAGAAAATAATTTTCCTTGTTTTTTGTATGAATAATCTTTGCAAACTCTACACTCGCAACTAAAGCAATTATATATGTCTTTTTAAGAGCGAAGCTTTTCTATAATGATGGTCTGTCTGTCTTCCGTCTGCCAAGTCCGTCCGTGACGGTTAGCTCTTTTCGTTTATTTGAACAGGTTAGAGTTGTCCTATCAATTTCAATCTTTGCATGATGATTCCAATAACAATTAGGTAAGAGTTATCTTTACAAGCAGTCTAGTAAACTATATTTTCCCTTTACTAAATTTATTGTTCCTCTTAGATTAACAGAATAACAGATAACAATAAAGACAAGATAAATAAACACAATAAATCAGCCTTCTATCTTAAATAGCAGCCTAGACAATGAGATATAAAGAGCATATTGCTATTCCTGGTGCAGGTATCCACATTATGGCACAGATGGAGACACCAAACGGCCAGGTTGCTTTCAACCTCCATCCTGCGAGCGGGTAACTTACTATACGTCATAATCTCAATTTTATGAACAGTTTGGGTTAATTATGTGAATAAAATAGGGAGAACACTTAAGTGTTACTAAACCTTTATGACCTGTGATTACCGAGTTTTATTCTTATTTTAATCTATTTTTTTATTCTTACAGTTTACAACATCCCCACCCCCCATTGCAATAAATTGTAAATTATAGCTTTGTTATATAAACTTGTTTATACATCTGTTCAATGTCCTTCACCCTACCAGGTTTTAGGCTATTTCTATTTTAAACTAACTGCTAAAAGAATTAGATATTATTAACCCTTTAATATTTAAAATCTCAATGAATTACAATTTGTTACCAAAAATCTTCCAAATAGTGGTAAACTACATATATAGTTATGTTTTACTAATTGTATAGTTACTACGCTCCTGTTTCAAATATTAAGCTCACTCCTTGTACAGTGTCTGTTAATACGTCACCTAAATTAAGGATTATTACATAGACGTCCAAACTTTTTATTGTAAGGGCAGTGTGGTGAAAAATCTATATAGTAGGGAGGGGTGGGGGGGAGGGGGGGTATTTTTCATTGAGTTTGTTAAATATTCCTCCCATCGCATGGATTTTTACCCCACTAAAATTTACTTTGGGAGCAAAACACATATTTTGGGAGTGAAATACGAAAAATTTACAAAGAATGTACAGGGGCCATACAAATGATAAAAAGGCTAAATAATTTTTTTGAATTGGTGAAAAAAAGCGAAAATTATATGTGCTTTTTTCCAAAAAATCCTAAAACCCACCTAAGCTAATGCCAATATCGAAGAGAATAATTTTGAGGAAGACCATTTTAGAAATGGGAAGGATAATATCTTTGGCCAATCCATCAATCTCGTCTGTACTTTTTTTTTTCTTAGTTTCTCCATTCTAGAAAAAAATATTATAGAATGTAAATTAAGTAGAAATAATATCAGGACTGTGCAGCCGCGCCTCAGCCGCCTGTAAGCCCCAAGGAAATCAACCTTTTACAATTTTAACAATCAGCTGAAAGTCTTAAGCTGATCCAAATAAGAAAACCTCTTTCTGTAAGGAATTCAAAGCATTCAAACGGATCTGGATCTTTAAATCATTTTAGTGGTGAGCCAGATCGGGGTGAGCCAACTCCACCAATGAGAGCACAGCATTTTATTAAATGCCGCGCTGTGATTGGCTGAAATTTGGCTCACCACGATCTGGCTCACCACTAAGATGATTTAAAGATCCAGCTTGGGTAAAAATTGGAGGCTAAGTCGCTGTTGACGCACAAATGCCGAGCCCTGGATTATTTGATAGGGTATGACTATTGACTATGCATAAATAATGCACCCCCTATCTTATAATTTCAAATATTAGAAGGGTGTAATAATCAAATTTGTCTTTAGCAATTTCTCTGTGAGAAAATAGCTTAAAACCTAATGAAAAGCAATATAAAGGTTACTTGAATATTGTAAAACATGTGCGGTTATAGAAATCTTATTTAAAGCACAGTCTGCAACTTTATTTGACTTTAATATAACAAGATCAATTATAAAAACATGCGAATGGTATTTTTATGATTAGAAAAATAAGAACATTATGTAATGCACCGTATTATAGACAGCTTTTTTCCGCAGATAGTAAAATGATAAATCATATGTTAAAAGTTTAGTTGGCCCCGATGTATTGTTTTTATTATTCATTGAAAAATTGTCTGCAGTTTCATACGATATAACACATGATTTGTCAGTATGGCCAAAAAACCGGTTCTTATCCAACGGATATTATTCGGTTTGAAAGCCATAATGTAAATTTATGTTTTCTTTGTTGCTTTTGTTTAAGAAACAGCGCTCGAAAAGAAAATCATGGAATGACATTAACTACAAAGTAGCTGCTCCCCTTTCAAAACTGGTGTCTTTATATATATACATTTTGAATGTTTTTTTTTGTCGGCAATTTGACTCGAAAATTATTTACGATAACTAAAAACTTGTGTTGACATAATAACGACACGATTTTTGACAGGATCTAATATATGTCAAAGCGTAAATACTTTACAATTATTCGTCATCCGTCTGTACGTATGTACGTATGTCACTTTACCTGGATATTATTGTCCGTATCATCATGACCACTGTTATCCTCTGACTTATCAGCAAACTCAATAGCATTCAGTTCAGACTCCAATTTTGATTCGAGATCATCCATAGGGTTCAAATATATTCGGAAAGAATACGAGTCTAAAATATATTTCTGAAATGAAGCTTTTCTATAGTCAGGTCCGTCAGTATTTGAAGCTCTTTATAGTGCCTTTAAAAAAGAAGATAAATTTAAAAACTAGTATTATGGACGTCATTCGGGATACTTCAGGAAAAAGTTTAAAAACCTATCCCCCTTTTTTAGGCACTATATAGAACATCTCTCTTTTCGATAATTTAGAATTGTTAAAACTGTCCTATCAATTTCAAATTTTGGATAATAATTCCACTAACAATTAGATACGATTTAGAAAAGGTAACAACTGTATAAATTACTATAGACAGCCCTTACGTTCTTTTAAAACATGCTGATTTTTTTGACAACAATTTTATTTGTATGACAAGATTACCCTATTCATCGGATGTTTGGAACAACAATAATTCTAATCTACAGAAGGGATAATTTTGTTTATCATAACTGATGGTTAACATTAACTTTAAACGTTTTAACACCCTTGTTTTAAAGAACTTCGTAATTGTGTTAATCTGATCAAGGAAAAACATGTCCATACGTAGCAGGGCAACAGCAATAGAGGTATTCAAAATAAATTTTTAACGTACTTCCAGCTTTTGCAACGGCCAACCAAGGTTATGAAAGTACCAAACTATGCATAAAATTATGTAAATATGTGTAAGAAATATTATTATCATTTTGTATGCTTATGTTGAAATACATCTATCTATCTATCTATCTATCTAACATTGACAGGAAATATTGATCCTTACCTTCTAATAACGTTCTTTCAAAATTGGGCATTTTAAACACATTTTAATCTATTATCACAAATCTCTGGAAAGAAAAAAATTAAATTCAATAACATTTTTTTTGAGAATGTATATATAATTTATTAAAAAGGAAGCTTTTCTTAAATTTTTTTATGATATAATTATCGTATTCAACTGATATTTTTGGATAATGATTCCCAAAAAAACAATGTACAATATAATAAGCGAAGCATCTTTCTAATCAAATTCTAAAAGTGAAAGTGTCCTATATTTACTTTATTGTTCGCTATTCCTTTCTTATGATCTTAGAGCTTTGCTTTTATGGATGTTGTCATCCTTGTTTTTAAACATATACGAAAGAAGTAATAATAATTACAACTAACAATACATAAATATCCTGCTTATAAAATCATGAAATTGGAACTAGTTTATTTTATTTGCAAATGTCGGCAAAGCCCAAATTGTGTCAAAAATGATCCATGTGACGTAATTAAAATGAGGGAATATCCATCTCATTTTTAGGAGTTTTCTTTCCCCTTTCTCCCTCATTTTATTACGTCATTATTGACACAATTTTAACACAATTTGGGCTTTGTCGCGAATGTCATCACCATCCCTCCGTATATCAAACTATAATGTAAATTCACTATTGGAAGAATCTCTTAGTAAGTATCACAATCATACTGCTTAAAAATCTATTATTAAGATCACATTAAAATTATGTTTACTTATCTTCTTAAAGAGGAGTGACCAACGTTGAAGTGGACACTTATTCAATTAACCATCTTATAGATTTTAAATGCCTAACCATTGCGGGGGGGAGGGGGTTATTTGTATTTTCATTTCTTAACCTCACCTAACTTGCATAGAAATACTTTAATTAACCTAATATTCTAAACGCTCTGGTATTTGTCTATTCCTACGTTTGTCCCTCCTGCATTTGTCCTGGAACCCTTAAAGATAAGTATACCTAATATAAGATATATATAGTATATACCTATATATATATATTATAATATTTTGATATTGTATATCAGTTGATATTCTTTATGAATGAGTAATAAATATACAGATGTCTGCTAGAAACTAAAATTTTGGTTGGAAAAGAAAGCCTAACCAAAAGTTTCAGCCCATTTGAGAAAGCAAGAAGCTTTCTCTAAGAAGTAAATAATCGTCGGAGAACTATTTTCTAAACAAGAAAGACAACATCCATAGAAGAAAATTGTAAATACGAAATAAGTTAATAATTTTAGGTACTTTTCTTTATTTAATGGTTCCATACTAGAGGTGTCCAAACATTTTAACCAATGATTTTAATCAACAGAATAGGTTTAGTTTGTTTATCATCATTAGGGATGAATATCAATTTGTGGTCTATTGTCTTGAGTCTTAAGATCTGTGGTAATTAGAAAAGAAGATAATTTGACGCACTATCTTTAATAGCAAATAGGAAAATCAAGTTTTTCAAAAAATACTTTTTTACTACTATTAAGTATTTTTAAAAGCAAAGCTTTTCTATAATTAGGGTCGGTCCGTCCATACGTCCGTTCGTCCGTACGTCCGAACGTCCGTAACGGATAGCTTTTTCCGTTAATTTAGGCATGTTAGAATTGTCCTATCGATTTCAAATTTTGCATGGTGATTCCTTTAGTAGTAAGGTACGATTTAGAAAGCGTAGCAACTCTATAATCATTACCAAAATGTCCGTACGTCCATTTTAAACATGTTGATTT
>LS057133.1:0-11298 GCA_900241095.1 Acartia tonsa
AAAATGTCCGTACGTCCATTTTAAACATGTTGATTTTTTACTTTTTTAACAACAAATTTTTATGTGATCTAATCATCGGATTGATCTGATTTTTGGTATATTGATTCCTGGGATAACAAAGTATAATGTAATAAACGAAGCAACTCTAAAATCAAGTCCTAAAAATGTAAGGATGTCCATAAACATTATCCTGTATCAAGCAGTTTTTTGACAAATTTACTTACATTTTTTGACTCTTATACATTTATATTAGGATTATTCAGTTCTGACACTCTATAAGTGTTAATGTCCGTTTGTCCTACCGTTTCAGTGCTTCGCTTTTATGGATGTTATCATCCTTGTTATAATAAGAAATAGATATCTTTTGATAATGCTTAAAATCATAAGCCCGAATAAATTACATATACGTAACAACGAAAATAATATTAGATAAATACAGAAAAAAAAAACAAGGAGGACAACATCCATAAAAGCGAAGCTCTGAAACGTTAGGACAAACGAACATAAACACTAAAAGAATATATATATATATATATATATATATAAAGATTTGATTGATATAATACAAAGAATATCTTTGTTTGTTGTAGATAAATAAAGAAAATGATCTCACTTATTACATTTTTTAAATGTTAATTAAAAGCGATTCTGTTCTATCATTCGGGTTGGTCCATCCGTAGTTGTATTTAAACATGTCGATTTTATACTATTTGATAATTAAAATTTTGCGGTAAAATAATCCATTTTCATATTATTTTTGGAATACTGATTCCCAGGACACAAAGTAAATGTTATAAGCGAGTCATCAATATAATCAAGTCCTAAAAATGTAAGTATGTCCTTCAACAGTATCTTGTACTTAAGCAGTTTTGCAACAAATTTAGAATTTATATTTTGACTTATATTATGCGTATTCAATTCAGTTCTGACATCAATGGAATCATACATTTTTTTAAGCTTTTCGACATTTAGGGTTGGTCCGTCAGTCGTTATGTACTTTGTCCGCGTTGGGGAATTAGTAAGCTCTTCTCATGATTTTAGACACGTTAAAATAGTCCTATTGATGACAAACCTTATGTGACGAGTACTTAAACGAATTAGGCATTTAGGATACAGCATAGAGAAAAGGACACAATATTATGAGCGTAGCATCTCTAAAACTTCGCTCATAACTACCATATTTCTCTCTATAAAACTTAATTTCTTTAATTCTAAAAGTGATGTTAGCTGTTATTGTTTGTCTGTATTTTAGTCTTAATTGTTAAGCTTCGCTCTCATGAAAGTTGAAATCCTTGTTTTATTTTTATCTCTTTATTTATATGAAAGATATTTATAGATAAATTATGAGTTCAGATAAGTGTAAGAAAGAAAATTCCCCTTTCTTATCAAACTAAGGTGAAAGTGAGAAATGAGGGAGGGGGGGAAATAGGGTGTGCCTTCACTACTGTCGTATGTATCACTAGAGGATGCGCCCCTAGCCTTTATGGGCTGTTTTGAAACGGTAGAAAAAAGCCAAAAACCATCAATACACTAAATTCGGAAATAATCCAAGCATCATAGCTACAGCAACTTACCCGATACTATTTACGTAATTAAACAAATATTCAGATTTAATTGATATATTATTTTTCTGCAAAAATAAAAAAATTGCGCATTTATTAATTTTTGGGATTACAAAAACACTCAATTTGAATTGCTTCTGATATAAGTTTAAAGATATTTATAAAAGGATTAAGTCGATTGACCTTTTGCTTTTATCAAATAAAATTGAAATATTCTAATATATAAAGTTTTTAGGCTATTTTATTTGTAGATTTAAGTTATGTATGGTTTTATGCTACTTCTTTACCAATATATAAAAACGAAGCCCATAGATGCAAAATTGAGCACTTTTGCTAAAAGTTCTAAAAAGCATTTTTTTTTAAATTTCTTTATGTTTGTCCTACTGTCTGATTCATAAGCAACCCATATATGTATGTTGTCATCTTTGTTTTATTTCATGTATCAAGAAACTAAATATAACTAGATAATTATTGCTACCCCTTCAATCCATCTCAAATTACGCCCTTAATTTCCAACTCTATATCTCGTTCCATCATAGCACTTACAAAGGCATGACAGGCAGGACTGACAGATGTAAGAAATATTGACATTAACCCTTCAATTGCTAGTGAAATATCCCTCCCTCCCCCCCTCACTTAATTTAATTAGGAGTATTAATTAGGTTTGGGCCGGATATCCGGTCTGGCAGGTTATCCGGCCGGATATCCGGTCATTTTTAATATCCAGCCCAATACCGGATATTAAAACTATCCGGTTACATGATATCCGGCTGATTTTTGACGCCGGATATCCGGTAATTTGCCGGATATCGAACGTTGACCAGATATCCGGCCGGAACCGGATATCCGGGTTTCGAAATCAGCCGGATATCCGCTATCCGGCCAAAAAAGTATCCGGCCCAACTCTAGTATTAATGATGCTACTTTAAGGTTGGGTAAGGTTAAATGGGTTCATTTGGCCCCACAGGGTTAAACCTGGAAGCACCATGCATAAATATGTCGATAACATTTAAGAAAAGTAGCCATTGCTGACATATTTAATACATTTATTTATTTTTCAATAAAATATTGACGAACTTGAGACCTCTAGGGGCACTTGGTAGAAGTGGGAAGGGGGGGGGGATGTTTGGGGAGTCAAACCTCAACTTTACATTATATCTTTGAAAAGAAAAATATTAATTTTGTTGGTCGGTCATATTTTCCTCATGGGAGGGTGAAGGTACCCTTACCAAAAATAGATATAAACCTTCCCAGGACCTATGCGAAGCTTCACAGTAAAGAAGAACCATATCATTTCAGCAGTTAGCGAGATCCTTCAGTACACACATACTCTCACAAACATTACGAGGATTTTATTTATAAAATACATACATAAATTAGGGTGGGGGGGTATTATTGGTACTCAACTAGTAAAATAAGGGATTTTTACACAAACTTTTCTTGCCCCACTCTTCCAAATAGGGTATGGGGAATTTATTACAAGAGTTAAGGTTCTCATGTTAATTTTACATTCTTGATTTTAAATATGGGATAACTACAAATTGATTTTAGTAGCTGCTTTAAAATTTTACATGTCCGCGAACACAGTAATAGTGTCTGACTGATTATGACGTAATAAAAAAAAATTAGCCAATGAGAGTCCGTCATTGACTATGGTAAAATTTATAGTGGCCTCTCATTGGCTAATTTTTTTTGTTACGTCATAATCAGTCAGACACTATTACTGTGTTCTTTAGAAACATTTTGTATTTAATATCTAAATAATAAAGTTTGTCATAAATACGATATTTGGGTTTATTCAAATTTTATTTCAAGGCAATATTAGTTTGACGTATACTCAACTTATAGAATAAATACGCTTTTTATAATGATTTTAAATTTTAAAGATAAAAAAAGTAAAAAAAAAACATTTCAATTTAGATGAATAAAAAGCATAGTTTTTAGTCCTAATTTAATCAAAATGCAATTTTTTAAAAAGTAAACTTAGATTACAAATACAATCTCTTTAATATTTATTGGTTATTTTAAAATTTGTATTAAGTTCAGTGTCCAAACGTTTCAACCACTAATTGTAATCTACAATAGGGGTAATCTAGTACATCATCATTTGTAATGTATATCAATTTATCACTGCCATTGTCTTATCCCTCTAAATCACTGATAGCACACAAAAAAATAAAGTATTATTTATTACAAAAAAATAATTGACAATGGTCTAACCAATTCTTTACATGCAAATATTACAAGAAAAATGGCTAAAACCTGCCAATCTGTTTTTCTGTAATGGAACAAATTCGACCCACTTACCTTTGATAGAAATTAGTCATCAATATCTTATTCTATCTTACCTTAGGAAGTTTTTTTTATCAAAAAATATATAGTTTGTGGTTTTCAACAAATGATGTCTTAAAAACTTAATGGTTTAGGAAAAATTAGTTGTACATTTTTCGGAGCCAAGACATTTCCCATACTTATTCCATTTAATGTCGTGCTTCTGACATAGCAGCAGTAGATTTATATTCTCGAATATTTGATAAGATTATAAAACAACGATTGATTTCCAAGATATTTTTTTTGTAGGAGGAGTAACACAACTAACTGCACCTGTCTATAAAATAAGGAATCTAAAGGGATAAGACAATAGTTGAAATAATTAAGTACATACCCAATTATGAAAAACAAAATTACCCTTTTTTAAATGTCAATTAGTGAATAAAATGTTGGGACACTCAACTTAATAAATTTAATTAAAGTCCTCAATGGTGTTGAGCCAACGAATAAGAAAACTTTTTTTTTATAAAACTTTAGGGACTAGAGTAATAAACAGCCCAATGTCTCCTCCCTCCCTACTATAGAATAAGGTTTCGGGTAGTTTTTCATAAAATAGATAAAACAAATTTAGCAACTTATTTACAAATCTTAATCATGAATATATGGTCCTATTAATCTAAATCCATTTTTGTCCAGTGACCAACCTTACATGATAAAATATAAACAGTTACAAAAAACGGCGTAATTGATAGACAAACGAACAAAGTAAAATATTAAAAAGGTTGATTGAGAGAATCTCAACAACAAAATTTTTAAAGCCTTTGATAACAACAAATGAGAAAATTAAATTTCTCCTATGTAAATTTGAAGTGCTAAACAGAATTACAAACAGACTAACCTATCAAGTAAATTATAGAGTAGATTATTATAAGCCAGAAAGTCTTCATCAAAAATCAGCCTTTCTGATAACAGTTATGTAAATTATAATTGTTTATAAAGCAAGACCAATAGAGAGTTATAAACTAGATTCTCAATGGCAATGGAAATAAAAAAAACTAGCCGTCTATCTTAAATATCAGCCAAATATATCCAATTTCCCCTAAAGCGTTGCACGTACGGAATGACTGACGTACAGACAATGTGAGTTGTAGAGAAGCTTCGCTACTAAAATCCTAGTATATCACATATTTTAAAATCTAGTCAACTCATTTTGGTCCCTCTGCCGCCCATTTATAGCAGGGAGGAAGGGGGACATTGGTCTGTTTATTACACTAGTCCCCAAAGTTTTATTATAATATTTTCTTATTTGTTTTCTAAACAATTTTGGGGTCTTTTGGAATTTTTATTGGTTGGTTCATTAAGTTCGTGGGCTTATAAACCGTTGGGACTAAATTGGAACCTAGTAAAAGTGTCTGACTGTGATTACGTAAAAAATAGCCAATGAGAGGCCAGTATACACTGTAATTGACCAATGGGAAAATTTATAGTGGCCTCTCATTGGCTATTTTTTTTAAGGTCATAATCAGAATCAGACACTTTTACTAGGTTCCTAAATTTGAATTTTGATTGGTTGGTTCACTTAGTTGGGTGTCCAAACGTTTCAACCACTTATTGTAATCTACAGATATAGTAATTTTGTGTGTATATATATTGGGGATGTACATCAATTTATTGGCCATTGTCTTATCCCTTTAGATCCCTGATACTGAAATCTATATGGGAGAAAGGCATTTGTATGTAAGTTAAAATATCTGTAAACCCAGTAAAAGTGTCGAACTATGACGTCAGAAAAAAATAAAAATTAACCAATGAGAGACCGCTATATATTTTACCATTGGTCAATTACAGTGAATTCTGGCTTCTCATTGGTTAATTGTTTTTTTCTGACGTCATAGTTCGACACTTTTACGAGGTTCCAGTGCAGCTGCCCTATAACCATGACTCATCCATAGCAGAAAAACAGCCTAAAACCCACCATAAGATTAAATTCAAATATCTTATAACTCAATGGATCAATTTAAAGTTTCACTAAAATTATAAACTCGATAGGTTCAGTGGTTAATGATGATTAAAGTCCCTCAACAGATTATGACGTCATACGATAGAATAGCCAGTGAGAGGCCAGTATACACTGTAATTGACCAATGGTAAAATTTATGCTGGCCTCTTATTGGTTATTTTATCGTATGACGTCATAATCTGTTGAAGGACTTTAATCATCTTCATCTTTTTTGTCTGCTAGCAAATTGTTTTCTGCTACTTGGCTGTATTAATATGCCTGACACCATTGGTCGATTTTCAAAGACCGAATTGAGTGTTGGTACAAGGTCATTGCGAGGGAAATACAGTTATTTAACCCCTTCCCCATCTAGTGTTCTACTCTAATGCTTTAACCATGAATATTGATTCAAACCTTAGAAAGATCACAAGGTGGAAACTTGGAGGTGTCAGGTTGAGATCCATCCCCGCAGGTACAGCTGGCTGTTCCACCGCTGGGACAAGGCGGCAGCTGACAGCTGGTTATAGTAATAAAGGCAGCTAAAACAGCCAAGGATATTAAGTGATGTCTCATCTAAAAATTGAATATGATAAATTTATCTTTAACAAATCAAAATAAAATTGTTATCAATAGAGAGAAAAAAAACAGGGCTGGGCAGTCTCGTAAAATTATTTACAGAAGAGGGATTGTAATATTTGAGTCAGGTTTAGGCTTACGACTTTATTTAGTTAACTATATTCTTTGAAAGTGAACTAAAATTGAAACTGGAAAATTGTTTTCAGTAATATAAAAACAAAATGCCTAAGTAGGACTTTTATTGATGTTATAAAATTAGCTTTTATAATGGTGAACCGCTTCTTTAAAGCAAAAACAAATTGATATCATATTTTCGAAATTAAAAAGGAAATTTTCAAAACAGACCTTGTTTGAAGATTGAAAACTCTAACTAGACTGACAAATTAGAAATTTAACTATTTTAATGCTTTCTTCTCATTTACATTGTCTTAAACTACTGAAAACAATATTATTTCAGAAGAATATTTGATTTAAGGCCATATATTGCACTGTTATTATATACATGGAAATATCATTAGAAATTGACTTTCATCATTGACGCAAAATTATCTTGAATGATAAAAGTCAGCAGGGATTTAGGTAAACATAAAATTTGGTTACTTTTACACAAAGTTGCTTTTAAGCAATATCCCCCCCCCCCTTAAAATTAAAAATAAGGGGAAGGGGAGAGTTTTTCGTTTTACTCAAGAGCTGGGTTAGAGCACCTCTGGTATAGGCCCCGCAGGGATTTAGGCATAGGAAAAAAACATCTCCTTTTCAATTTATGCTAAAGATGAGGTAGCGTGGGGGAGGGGGTTCTGTGATCAACAGTGGTTGAGACAGCTAAATACAAAATTGATAATATTCCTAAGGTCCTAGGACAAACGCAGGAGTCCCAAACGTCGGAGTGGACAAACACAGAAGTGAACCCTTAACCTAACCTGACCTATTTTAAACCATGTTTTAGGTTTTTTAAATGCCCAACCCCTGCGGAGGGCTTATTTGTAAATTCATATCTTAACCTAACCTAACCTGCATAGAAATACTCACATAGATTAATATTTTAACACTCCTGCGTTTGTCCACTCCGACGTTTGGGACTCCTGCGTTTGTCGTGCAACCTTTAAGGGGTTGTTGATAATCAATTAATTTAAATCAATATCTGCTTCTTCGTCCCAATAATCACAATCTACCAGATACAGAATAAATTGTTGTCCAATGTCGTATCCCTGTATCCCATAATAGAACCAGATAGTAGGCAACAGATAATTTATGCTTTTAATAAAAAAAATGAACCCAGTAAAAGTGTCTGACTATGACGTCAGAAAAATAATTAACCAATGAGAGACCGCTATATATTTTACCATTGGTCAATTACAGTGAATACTGGCTTCTCATTGGTTAATTGTTATTTTTTTTCTGACGTCATAGTTCGACACTTTTACGAGGTTCAAAAAAATTCAATAATAAGAACCAATATTATAATGAATTACGCGATTTTGGTGCGATAAGAAATCGTTTTAAGTTGATTTTTAAAATTCCTATTCTAAACTTTTTGAAAACCAATTTTAAAATGTTTTCATTTTTACTAATAAGTAAGTAGATTAGTAAAATTAAAATTCAACAAGAATAAAATATAGGTTTTTTTCAATTCAATCCTATAAAAAAATGTACTAATTTTCATGAATGTTAAAATAAAATCCTTGCTCGATCGGTGTACAACTTTATTGGAAGCTTTGTATTGACCTGGAGGGAAAATGCCATTGCGCATGGTATGGAGATTGTCACTTTCCAAGAGAAATGGCCACTAGAAATAATAACTCTACTTCACCCCTAAAAGTACGTCACTTTTTAAAATCTAAAATCAAATGTAAAGGAGTTGGGGGCAAACGACTTCCTTTGTTGAAAAACGTCTTAAGACCGAGTGCCTTAAAAATGGCTGAATTAACTTCGAATATTATTTCAGAATACGCGAAAAAAACACGTCGTTTTTACAATAGTAAACATCATGCCAGTGGCATTATTGCCTAAGCCATATCATTAAATTTATCGTGGTTGTATGAAATAGGGTATATAGTCTTTCTAGCACAGTTTTACAATATCACTACAGTCAGCAAGCTTGAGCAGAGATTTAGCTGTTATCACTATTCTTTTCAACAACTTTCAGATCAACTTTTTATATGTACTAGGTTGCAGGGATCTCAAAGGATAAGACAATGGACGATAAATTGATAAACACCCCTAATGATAATAAATAAAATTACCCATTTTGTTGATGAATTATTTGTTGAAATGCTTGAACAAACTAAATTAATTTGATAAAAATACCCAACTTTGGGTAGGTAACAGTGTAATTTACTGACTAATGTCCCCTACCTCCCTGGTATTAGGTAGTCACTCTAGTTTTGATTATCTTGTAACTAATCAGTACTCCAACGCCGTATTATATAAGTGATAAAAGTTGCTCAAAAAGTCTACGGTCGTTGGTCAAATAGATACACTCTGAACTTAACAACTTCGTAGAATTATCACAGCTTTCCGCAGATAGTAAAATGAAATATAAATAAGATAAATTTCATTTTTGCCCCTAGAGGCCAAAGGCACGGGGCATCAAAATAACACGAGTTAAATACAATAGAACTATCCCCACCCCCTTTATTTTCAGTTTATTTAAAAATAAAGATGGCCGTTTTTTTCTGAGCTCGTCTAGGGAAAATTTTATATAAAACTACAAATACTAATACGGCTATGAAAATTTCTACACATAAGTTGTTCTTTGTCTTGGTTCATCTCAATTAATTTTCTATTCAGCGCCTCTTTAACTCTATTTCAAGTGAGTCAATAGATTTATTAGATCTAGAGGGTCAATCTGGCCACATAATCTGTTATAAATTCTAACAGACAAACACCTTTGTTTAATTTTTTTTGTTATATCCGATTTATTCCAATAATTAAAAATTCCTATAATACGAGCGAATACTTTATATGACGATTTAATTTCCCTTTACAGTGTAGCTTCTCATGGGTCCTGGGAATGTTTATTCCCAGGACCCATGTTTAAATATTTTGGGGGAGGGTACCACCTTCCTCCAAAGAGAAAGCACCCTTGAATAAAATGCCAATTCCTCCCGGCCCCCTCCTATCTAGTGACATATGAATAAAATAAAAAAATAACTGTCCGTCTGAACCAAAAAGTGTACATGTTCTAACCAATAATATGGCCAGATTGTTTCTGTACTATATTCTTATTTGTCCAACTTACTGATTAACAACCCAGATCTACTTATTTTTTTACGATGCTTCAAACTAATTTACTCAAAAATGCTCTAAGAGCCAGTTCATTATCCTAAAACCTGAAGGCCCATACTAAGTTTTCCTAAACCTCACACCCTCTTATAATATTACACCACATGGCCTCTTGTCTTGATGTCTTAATATCTCGGCAGCTCACATCCTCCTACAAACACCCTTCTCGAATAAGTTTAGACATTTAAAACATCAACACAGAAACCTAGACTACTTTTATACGTTATCGTAAAAAAAGCTTTTCTAAAATTAGGGTCGCTCCTTGCGTAACGGATAGCTATTATCGTTAATTAAGGCTTAATTAAAACTGTTCTTTCGATTTCAAATTGGCTTGAAGATTTCCAGTGAGGTACGCTTTAATAGCTGAGAGAAATAATTTTCAGAAAAACAGTAAGTACATCAATTTCAGCTTGCTGATTTTTAATTTTTTTGAAACTTTTTGTATTTTTCCTAAAACATCAAGGTACAATTCTAAATGCGAAGCATCTACAAAATCGAGGCCAAAAAATAACCTGTATTTAAGCAATTTTGGGACAATGTAACAGTATACAATTTTGCTTAGACGTAGAATTTATATCCTTTTTATGAAGTTCGGACACTCTACTAGAGTTAATGTTCGTTTGTCCAACAGTCTTATTTTAAAGCTTTGCTTTTTATGGATGTTGTCATGTTTGTTTTACTAAAATAAAACTTAATATTTATCTTTGAACACATTTCTTGTTTATTTCTCTAAATTGTACAAAAAAAAACTGTACAAAAATAATAATAATAGATTCAGGACTACAACATAAGAGTGTGATATCCAAAATTAAATTTGGAGGATTTAAAAATAAGTTAAGTGTACATTTGTTGGATGAAATATTGACTAAAATTATTTACATTTGTATTTCCCCTCTAAGTAAAGACAGAACAAAAAAAGGAGACAGTTAATTTATTACATATGATAGCATTTAAAATCTGTCAACTAAGAACATTATTTGAACCTTTAATATTCATCATACATGTTATTTATATGTTCATGGGATATTCAATGAAATAGCTGTCTCATTTTTTGTTTTTTTCAGTCTTTACTAGTTTTAAATTTATGATCATGGCTAAAAAATCTTAAACCCCTTTGCAAGAAAGCTTTATTTGGATTAATATTATTAGGTTCTAGGAGATATGACATCTGAAGATAATTCTTAAACAAACAGAAGTGAAAACTTGATGTCTTTTTCAAAAGTGCATAAAAAGCTCATATAATTTTCAATCCCAGTGAATTAAATTTGCTTTAAAAATTGAAGTAGGGTTCTTTCTAATACTGGTTATTTTCTTCTGGTTAAAAACAGTTTAAGTTTCTTTAAATGTCATATCCCCTAGGTATCCAATCCGTGTATATTATATTATAATAATAAGCTGTAACTGGGGTGGAGGTTGTTCAAGGGTTGGCATCCTGTGATTCAATGATATACTTGACAATATGCTCTGGAGTTATCAGCTTTTCAGCATGCTCGTCAGGAATCTAAACAATAATATTAGTTTCTCGTATCCATTCGAATCCGGTGGATAGGAACCGGTTCTCATCCATACGAAAAAACTATGTCTAGCATCGTATTATATCCAGCT
>LS057134.1:0-11296 GCA_900241095.1 Acartia tonsa
GTACAATCATAAGATTAAAACCAGTTTTTTTAGCCGGTGCCTTCGGCACCTCGGGGCTAAAAAACTAGTTTTAATCTTATAGTTGTACATTCTATATCCGCGGAAAGCCGTTTATAATACGATGCGAGAAATAACTATTCTCGTATACATTCGAAACCGATGAATATCCGGTGGATAAGAAAAAGTTCTCATCTCATTTAGACTGAAGAGGGTGCAATGTCCACCGAAATATATTTCAATAAATAACTAAGAAGACTTTTTCACTCAATGAATTTATCGAACAAAGTGTGTCTAGCATCGAATTATATCCAGTTTTCTTAGAATATAAAAATGTACAATTATAAGATTAAACCCAGTTTTTTAGGCTAAAAAAACTGGGTTTAATCTTATTATTGTACATTTTTACATCCGCGGAAAGCTGTTTATAATACGATACGAGAAATAACTTTTCTCAAAGTGCTTTGTTGAGTAAAGAATCATCCCCCCCCCGCCCCATCACTCCTTTTCTTTAATTAGGGGGCAGTGGGAAATATTTTTCCATTTGTTTAGTGATTTAGGGCTCCTGCATGGGTTAAGCATCTTTTGTGTCTTAACTAAAGTATAATGTATGTTACTTAAGTCCCTTTTTATTGCAGCATTATTATAAGATGCAAGATATATATTCTTTGATACTCAACAAGAGTTATGCTACTTTTGAATATAATTGTCCTTGTTAATAAATTATTGTAGATTTGATTAATTTTCCTGATTTTATTAATAGAATCTATTGAATCCATCCACGCACCAGTCACCCTAAAATATTATAATAATCAGAATAATCAGAAGGAGAAAACAATTTAATTCCGGCAACGATGAGTAAATACAGCAAATCGCTATTCATGATTAAACGATTAATTTTTAGCTATTTTGACAACGTATACTCATTTAATTATCCTTTTTATTTGAATACTGATTTTATGGACGATTTGGTATAATTATATTGTGACGACAAAGAAATTTATTTATTCTTTTTATTTTAGTAAGTTTTTTGTTCGTAGCTTTAGATTTCGTTAAATACTCAACCGATTGAGTTCTCCATTTTATGGAAGCTTCTTACAGGTTTTCTGAATAATTTTAGGTTATTTAATTTACATATCTAAGTTTAGTTTTAGGTTATTTTCCTGCTTTTAAATCCTTAGAATTCATAGCTCCTAAATTTCAAAATTTTACTCGATAAAATTACATATGTATTTAACATAAATAATACATATTTTATAAGTTTTTCTAAAATATAACAATAGATTCTTTTTTTTGTTGCAAAAAGTTTGAGGGTTTCCAAATTTGCGACATAATAATAAAATTGTACGTAATCCGCTTAGCCTGTGAAATATTAACCCAAATTTATTCTAGTACCAGCTACTCATAGATTTTAAATAGATAGGCAATCCCTCAGTTTAACATAACTTTTAGTATATCTAAACAATAACTGTAAAAGAGGATAAGTTGGATTATGAATTATACTGGTACCCAAAGTTTTATTATCTTATTGGCTGGCTTTGGGTATTTTTATTAAATCTTGATAGGTTGGTACAAAATACTATTAGATTTTAGCAATCATATCCAACTAATATTGTCCATCAACAAGGTAATTTTGTTGACAATCATTGGGGATATACATATATTTAACCTCCATTGTCTTATCCCTTAGATCCCTGCTGTAAGTAAGTAAGATATGTATTAGCCCTCTATGACCAATACATGTATTTATTGTCTATACAAGAAAACCAACACATAACACACAAACACACACACACACACCCAGACACACACACAAACACACACCAACACACACTTATTGAATGGGTTCTTTTCGCGTAAAAAATGAAGTATTTTTACAAACACGATGAAAAAATTCTTTTAAAGATTTTGAATGTTTTTCAATATTAGTGAAAGCCAAAACAATTACCTCATAAATAAATTCTATTCTATTCTAGTTTATTCTATTAGCCCCCCCAAAAGGTGTTTTTCTATTAGAAGCACATCTACTCTATAAAGTAGTACGTATGACATACTATCGGTCACACAACGATTGTAAAGTAATTAGAGTAAGATCATATGTCTATAGTAGTATGCACTGTACGCAATTTCTCTCTTTTATCGATATAATAGAGAAAAATGAGCATATAGCATCTAAGGTCTCTAGAGAGTTGGCATGAAAATATGCTAAAACCATCCCAATACTTGATCTTTGAAAATAAAATACCGTCATGGGACCTGTAAAGCTTCCCTTGAATGGAGAACCATATCAGTACATTGGTAAGCGTGATTTTGTTGGACAAACCAAAAAACTTTACTACTTTATATTAAGGTGTATTTTCGTGAATTGGAGGATTTTCCTACGCTTTTCAGAGACATTTTTTTACATTTCTTCCTATATTTTTGTATTTTGTAAGAGTACCCGAAACTGTGCCTCAAAACTTTGTTAATTTGTTATGTTGAGTGACAGCAAGTTATTTATTGGACATTATAAATTGTTTTTCCAATTTTGCTTCTTATTTTTCAACTTCATACTTTACTGTAAAAAGTGTTACAAAAGAAACAGCAAATGGATAATAAGATCTTATTAAGTTATGTATGTTTATCTAAGGCAAGTGTGTTTGGTAGAGGATTTGGTTTTAGGGGAGGAAGAAGGCTTTCCCCCACTTGTCTATGGATATTGGAAAGATTGGACGCTGATAACACCCCCTCCATTGTTTGTTTATTAGGTCAGGTTAGGTTAGTATATTTTGAGTACCGCAGAGTTAGGGCATCTCAGGAATAGGTAGGGTCAGGGTTCCCCCCCACCCCCAGGTATTATGTATAGAACATACGAGTAGCAAGGCAGAAAACCAGCTATGAAAATAATATAAATCAACATGGAATTATGAAAAATCCTTTTACTGTTTTGAAAATACACTATTTTGATAAATGTATATTTGGTAGAAAGTTACACAAAATCGGTTGGTTGGTAATGCAACCTAACTAAAGTTAAATAAAATAGTCTTTAAAAATATACATGTCAATCTAGTTATTAGTCGATTTTTAAGCACTTTTTTCGCGTATTTTAGTCTTTTACAGTTAAGGTATGGTAAAATTGGCTTAATAAGTGTATAAAATAAAGATAGTCGAAAACTTTCTTTTCTATAATTAGGGTCGGTCCGTCAGTCCGTCCGTCAGTAACGGGTAGCTCTTTTCGTTAATTTAGGCATGTTAGAATTGTCCTATCGATCTCAAACTTTGAATGGTGATTCCTGTAGTAGTTGGGTGCGTTTTAGAAAGTAACTATATAAATGTCCGTACCTCCCTTTTAAACATTTTGATTATCCTGTATTTATGCAGTTTTTCAAAAAATTTACTTAAAAATTTAGTTCAAAATTATACATTTATTCTCTAATTATTCAGTTCTGAGATTCTACAAATATCAATGCTCGTCTGTCCTACAATTTTAGAGCTTCGATTTTATGGGTTTTGTCATTCTTGTTTATTTTTATAGATTTTAATCTTTTCCAGTTAATGTTTGATAAAATTGGCTTTATGATTATTAAAAACAAATATAGTCGAAATCATTTTTTATATGTTGAAGCCATTATGATAAATAATATATGAAACAAGTATAATTTTACATTTCTATATTGTAATAATATAGTATTCTAAAAAGCGCAGCTACTTTGTAACTCGGTAAATGTCTGTTATTAAAATATAGTAATTTGTAATATGAAATAACTTAATTTTTAATTTTGTTTGCGGATTCTAAGAATTTAAAATCATATTTTTTTAGAATGCAGCAAAAAACATTTGTTTATAAAGTATTTATGATACTTTATTTTTTTCTCTTACTAAACGAGTGTTAAGCATGTTTTAGCTGACCTACTATTGACTATGATTTGACCTTGTTTTAACAATTTACTTACAAAAATAGAACAATTAGATTTCTAAATTACTATATCACATTTTGAGTTGAATTAAAATTTATGTGCAATTGGAATGAAAAAATATAAAGGTCAAATCAATATGTATTCATATATAAAAGTATAAGGATGTTAGTCTGTAGCTTAGGATCTCGCTAACCGCTGAACCGATATCGTTCTCCTTTACACTGAAGCTGTTATAGGTCCAGACAAGGTTTATAACTAGTTCTGATAAAATTACCCCTCTCTATAAGATAGTCCTCACTCGAAAAGTGTAATAGTTAACTCCCTTCCTCTTCCTCTAGGGGCGTAGCCACTAGCGCTTTACAAAATAACAACTATATTATGCATTTTAATTACTATAATAACGAAGACCATGGCACAATGTTAAAGAAAGAATTTCGCACAAATATTTCAATACTTTTAAGGTTGGCTGTTTAGTCGTAATCCGTCTCTAAATTCATTCTAAAAAGAATGAGAAGATACGTCTCCTTGATAATTTGTAGCAGAATAATTAAAAAAATCCTTTTAAAATTTCAACTACGTCTTAGGATGGATTATAACATATTCATATAAACTTCTTATTAGGGCTCGGCAACCGCGCGTCAGCCGCCTGTAAGCCTCAGGAAAACCAACCTTTTACAATTTTAAAAATCAGCGGGCAATCCCTCTTTTCAAAGCAGCCAAACTGGTTTAAATTTGAGGCTTTGTCGCGGCTGACGCGCGGCTGCCGCGTCCTGCTTATTATACATATGTTTAAATGGTTTCAAAAAGTTTTGAGACTAAAAAGTTTAATGAAAAAGTTTTTCCAATCTCTGCTCTCTCCAGGGAAGGAGATGATAATGGCAAATAATTTAATATACACTCCAAAAATCCCAAATATTTACAAGCTCCAAGTGGCAGAATATTAGTCATATAAGTTTGGGGACGATTAATCTATCACCCATTGCCCTATCCATGTTTCCCTGACTCTCATCAACTCTTTTAATAAATGAACTATGATGAGAAAAAAAGAATAATTTTATCCATAAGTAGCTCAACAAGCTATAAAATTGTCAAATTCTTTAATTATGAAAAAACTAGGGTTGGCAATCCGAATCCGAAATCCGTTTAATTTTTGGACAATTTTGTAATCCAGAAGTAGCTCAACAAGCTATAAAATTGTCAAATTCTTTAATTATGAAAAAACTAGGGTTGGCAATCCAAATCCGGAATCCGTTATTTTAATAGCGGATTCTAATTCTTGTTGTTAGGCTAAACTTAGTGTCTTGAGTTTTTTTGGTCCGAATATTTCACAGTAGCTTTTCATGCTTATTTTAGGTTAGAACTTAGGTTAGGTTGAGTAAGGGCTAGAAAATGGCTGATGTAGGGTCTATAAATAGGAGAAATGCTACTGTGAAAATATACAAAAAAAATTAAGCTTTAGATTCTTCACAGTACCCTATAAAATTTAATCTCTTAATTTATTTTTAAAAAGGCCTTTTAAAATAATGCTGGAATCCGGAAGCCAGAATCTTAAAAAAAAAAATCGGAATCCACGGATTAATCCGTTTTTTGGCGGATTTTAGTAAGAATCCAAATTCGGTCCAAAAATTGGTCGGATTGCCAACCCTAGACAAAACAACAACAAAATTGTTATCTTAATGATTTATAAAACACACTTTTATATTGAATTTTCCTTATTTTCTTTTTTCCGGACAAAAAATTGTAGACTTTTTTTCTGTTTTTATTGTTTATATTTTATTATGTTAATCCAGGGTAAAATTGAAATTCTTTACATACTCCACACATAGCAGTGGTCGTCCCAGTTTTAGTTGCAAAGCTACACTGTAATTGTTTATGTCTGTCTCTTTTTTCGTGAAGATATTGTGTTGTCTTTTATTAGTTGTAGAGCTACTCTTTTATTCTACAATATTTAATTATATTTTTGTTTTGTTAGCACTGGCCTTTGGCCCCTCTGGGCCAACAAAACCCAGATTATTCATTTAATTTTTCATTTTGCTATACGCGAAAAGTTGTTTATAATACGGCGCTATAAATAAATTTTTAACATTACTGGCAAATCGACACAAGAGACTTGAGAGAAAATTAACTCTTGCGCGTGAAGCTATAGTTTCTTAGATTTTAGAACTAATAGTCATAAAGTTGGAGATTCTGTTTGATATGGAAAAAAAATATTATTACCTAAGATCAGAGTACATGATGATGTAGTACATACATTGGTCCAAATCTTCTTTCTTTGTGAAAATAAATATTGCCTCTGTAGCCTAGAAATATATAAATTATTAACAAGGACAATTAAATCCACAAGGGCAGCTAAAAACTAGTTTAAACATGATTTTAATGAGAAAAATTTGAGGAGACTAGAAAAATATTAATTAAACAACTTAAATTGATCGCAAATTTACAGTAATTCTAATCATTTTGTAAAAAAATAATATTTACCGAATTTTTGGTAAGATAGTCATTAACAGCATTGACATATGGATGGTTAGCCGTTTGTATTCTTGTGTAGGAAAGGCCCATAGAGGTGCTCACCTCTCTACCTCTAAAATGTTTTTATAATTATTATAGAGTAGTATATATGAAGTTAGTAGTTATGGAACATATGGGTTACTATTGTACCTGATCCAACCACCCCAGCTCATATCTAGTAGTATATAGTTGTATAGTTGGCAGGTGTACCATAATTATGGAACATATGGGTTACTATTGTACCTGATCCAACCACCCCAGCTCATATCCAGAAGAATATAGTTGCCAGGTGTCCCCTCAATGGTGGAACACATACGGCCAGACAGCTGTTTACTCTCACTCCGCTGGAAACTGAGCAGCTAAACATAATTTAAATTAGAAAATACTAATATTATTGCAAAAGCCATGAAAAAAATGGGTATCTTCTGGTTATCCTTAAGAATTATATCAAGAAAAATGAAAAAGTTTTTAACAATCCTACATTATAACATTATTTGTCTGTAGCAAAGGATTTCGCTCACCGCTGAACAGCTATGATTCTCCTTTACAGTGAAGCTTCTTATAGGCACAGGGACAGTTATTAAGTATATTTGGGGAGTATAACTCCACCCTCTAAATGAAAAATAACCCCCCTCAAAAAATAAATATTTTTTATTTTATTTTTAAAACACAAAAACACAAATTTAAAATGGGAGGGGGTCGACATTCCCCCCTCCCTCACCTTAAGTACCCCTAGAGGCATTAATAAAGGACAGACAAAACTACAAAAGCATCCTATTACCATCTATAATACAAAGTAGCTGATGTCTGTCTGTCCATCTGTCCGTCTGTCTGTCCATCTGTCTGTCTGAAGCTTAAGATCTCAGTAACTGCTGAACCGATTGGGCTCTACTCTTTAGGGTATGTACCTACTGGTTCTGTGATGGTTTTAAGCTATTTTAATAGAGGATGGGACACCCCCAACCCCCCCAAAAACTAAAAAAAACAACCTTTCCAAAAAATTAATTTGCATTTTTGTATATTCTCATGAACTGTTGAACAAATTGGGATCTACCCTTCTGGGAATATACCTACTGGTCCTCTGGTGGTTTTAAGCTATTTTCTTGGGGGTGGGACACCCTGATCCCCCCCCCAAAAAAAATCCCCCCTTCAAAGTTTTAATTTTTATTTTATTTTTGTAAACAATACCATTAATTGGGGAGAACCCAATTGCACAATGGAGGGAAGCCCCCATGAATCCCCCACACCCAAAAAAAAATCAAATATTTTTTTTACAAATTTTAATTTTTGTGTATGCGAACAACCTGGGTTTAATTTTTACAAAATGAAATTTTAGTGTATATGGCAAACAACCTGGGTTTAATTTTTACGAATTGAAGCTTTTGTGCATACAGCGCACAACCTGGGTTTAATTTTACCACAGAGTAATCAAACAAAGAATAATTTTTCTGAATATTTCTATCTAGGAGGGTTGACTTCCCATTACTTTTTAGGGCGAAGTCCCTAGAGGCTAGGGGCTAAGTCGCTATTGAACAAATAAAGTATACACTATACACGTTTGTCTAAATATTTTCCTTAATTTAAAGAGACGATATCCAGGGATCTAAAGGGATAAGACGATTACTGATAAATTGCCAATAATGATACACAAAGTTACCCCTTACAACTATTGGTTGAAACGTTTGGACACTCAACTTAATAAACAAACCAATCAAAAATCAATAAAAGTTCCCAAAGTTGTTAAGCCAACAAATAAGAAAACGTAACTCTGGGGACTACTACCACTAGCCCAATGTCCCCTTCCTGCCCACCAGGATGATATCTGTTTACACTCGGAGTATGGTTTGTGTGCTTATCAGATTTGTCTTGAGAAAAAAAGCACATTGAACAATTACAAGAAAATAGGTCACACACTTTCTTTACTCAGGGATCTACAGGGATAAGACAATGGTCGATAAATTGATGTATATCCCCAATGATGACATAAAAAATTACCCCATCCATAGATTAAAATTAGTGGTTGACACGTTCGAACACAAATCTTAATAAATCAACCAATTAAGATTCACTAAAGTCTCCAAAGTTGTTAAGCCAACGAATAAGAAAACATTATTATAACGCTTTGGGGACGCATTGTCTTCTCTTTCTCTGCTTTCTTTACTTTAAGAATTTAGAGATGATAAATAATCTTAAATAATAACTATTAGAGATATATTATTGGATAAACAAAAACACCCAGATTTAATATAAAAGGTTAACTCAAACAAAATATGAATTTTACACATTTTTTCAGACATTACAAATTGTGTTGAGCATGTTTGCTCTCTTCAGATTCAATGTAAAACTAAAGTTTAGATAAAATTAGAATTAAAAGATTTTTACAAATATTTTGGAGGATTTTTTTTGCAGTTAAATGTAATGATTTTTCCAGTATGGCTTCAAAACCGATTAATATCCGCTGGATTAGAAAAAATAGCCATAATGTGATTTATTAATATATTAAAATACAAATCATAAGATTATTAGCCTTCGTGGAAAGCTGTCTACAATACGATGCGATCAATAAATATAATTTTTTCATCTTCAGATTTATTTAAATATCTTTAGTGTGCTTTTAAAAGACAGAGCGATGAAGGAGCATTGCCTTATCAAAATCTTACCCTATAAGAAATGCAAGCTAAAAAAAACATTTTGGGAAATTTTATTTATTCCCACTGTCCTATCCGTGTACTTTTTGTTAAACACTGTGAAAGAGGAGACAATGGGCTGTTTATTACACTAGTTCCCAAAGTCTTATAATAACGTTTTCTCATTCCTTGGGGTCATTTATTGAATTTTGATTAGATGGTCATTTAGTTGAATGTCCAAAAGTTTTAACCACCAATTGTAATCTACATAAGAGGAAATTGTATGTATCATCATTGGGGATGTTCATTAAATAATCAGCCATTGTCTTATCCCTTTAGATCCCTGTGTTGAACCACTTTGTGTCAATCAATTGTCTAATATTCTCTTTTGTTTGTACTTTCTTCAGTTTCTTTTTATCAAGGAGGCAGGCAATGGACAATGGATGATTAATTAATTTTCTTCAAAGTTAATTTGTTTGAAATTTTACCTTTTTTAGTTGATAAATATTGGGAGAGTAAAGGGTTGTAGATTAGTTTAGAAGTTGTTATTTTATGACTCACTGTTTTAATAATACTCAGAAATCTAAAGGGATAAGACAATAGGCGACTAATTGATGTACATCCCCAAAATTTCCACTTCTGTAGATAGTGGTTGTAACGTTTGAACAATCAACCATTCAAAATTTACTAAAATCCCCATTATTATAAAACTTTGGTGACCTGTGTAATAAATAGCCCATTGTCCCCTATCTCCCTGTGAGAATATGCTAGTAACTTAATTCTACCATCTAAAGGATTTTCCCCTCCAGCAGACGAGGTATTCTTAGGTTATTTAAATTTTTTGCAGCGCAGCTACTATATGACATAAGTATTTCTTTTTTTAGTAGCCCAGATTTAAAAAGCCAAACTTGAATTTTAAACAAAGAGATACTAGGGGATGGTTCAGTTACACGAATCTTATTTAAATCTGATTCTGGAATCCGGACAAAGTGAATTAAAGAACAGATGCTCAGATATTGTGAAAAAGAGAACGAATGTCCAATACATCTTAAATCATAAAAATCGGGTGAAAAAAATCGGCCACGGCTACGCAAGTGGCTCCGATTTTACCCTTGGGATTAACACTATCAATGTTTTTTTTGTTAGTAGTGGAAGCATTACCTCATTAATGCTTTTAAACTTGACTAACAGACACAAGAACCAAGTAAATTATACAATATATACTCATCTGTACTACATATTGTAAATGGAAAGTCACACTTCTCCCTTAAAGACAGGCTAACTGTAAATTCTAGAGTAGCTTCAAACTTAAAAGATGATATAGCAAATCCACTCCCTTAGTGCTATTTGTAATTTAGCCGCATGTTAAAGATTTTGCAAAAATTAAACTTACCTCAAATTGTTCCTGATCTGTAAATCTACTTGTAAGATCGCTCTGCAAACTTTCCTGGCTCACCTCCAGTGCTTAATATAAATTTTCTAATATATTTTTATCGTAGTGATTTTTTGTCCTTGTATATCGGTTTATATGCTTCCAATAGGGCTTCGAAACCAATTAATGTCCCCTGGATAAGAACCGGTTCTCAGATATACTACAAAGATATACAACAAATGTTTCATATCATATTATATTCAATTTTCCACAAACAACAAAACTTACATCTTTATATTTTACTATGTGCAGAAAGCTGTCTATAAAACGATGCGAAAAAAAACATTCAAATTCAAATTGTTCAACAATGGTCTATATTCATTTATTAAATTTCACAATGCCAATTAAAATATTTAATCTTTTTTTGATATTTTGAGAAAAAATCTCCATTTTGATGTCCTTTGAATGCTTTTTAGTATTTAGACATCATTATTAGGTTCACAGTTTTCCCAAGAAATAAAGATTACTAAATAAACAAATAAACTAATAATTTGTCTGGGTGTGGATACCATGTAGCAAGAAATAAAGATTACTAAATAAACTAATAATTTGTCTGGGTGTGGATACCATGTAGCAAGAAACAAATATTAATAAATAAAAACAATAAACTAATAATTTGTCTTGGTGTGGATACCATGTAGCAAGAAATAAAGATTTCTAAATAAATAAATAAACTATTATTTTGTCTGGTTGTGGTTACTATGTAGCAAGAAATAAAGATTACTAAATAAACTAATAATTTGTCTAGGTGTAGATACCATGTAGCAAGAAATAAATATAACTAAATAAACAAATAAACTAATATTTTGTCTGGGTGTGAATATAATTTTACGCTT
>LS057136.1:0-11294 GCA_900241095.1 Acartia tonsa
TAGTTTTTCTCCTATTTCTCGCCCGTGTGGGGGGGCTCTAACCCTGCGAGGCCAATCGCCTTACCCCGCGGGGCAATCACCTAATACTAATACTGTGAAAATACGACGAAACGCCCCTTAAGAGGCGTTGTCAAGAAAGGGACTATACCCAAACTTTGTATTTAACCAACCTCCCCCCATATCTAAAATAATAGGGAGGAAGGGGACAATGGACTGTAAATTACACTTGTATCTAAAGTTTTATGACAACATTAGCATATTTGTTGGCTTAAAGACTTTGGGTACCCTATTTGTTGACTCAAAAACTTTGAGTACATGTAACGAATTTTGATTGGTTGGTTCCTAACTAGTAATGTCCAAACTTTTCAACTAATGACTTTAATAATCTACAGAGGTGGTAGTTTTGTTTATCAATTTATCGTTCATTGTCTTATCCCTTAAGATCCCTATAAATATTCCTATTTATTTAGAGACTGTTAACACCCAAAAAGTATGAATTTAAAAGAATTATATAGTTAACTAAAAAACGCTAAATCTATTGGATTATGAAAAGAAAATAAAATAGGGGATTTCGTCGTATTTTCACAGTAACTTTTGATAGGTTATTTTAGGTTAGGTTAAGAAATTGTTGATGATTGCCCAGCAGGGTTATAGCCCACCACAGTGCAGTGGCTAGAAATAGGAGAAAGGCTACTGTGAAAATACGATGAAACCCGCTACTTTGTTTTCTTTCCATGATCAAATTTATTAATTTAAAAAAAGCTCTTAATTTAAATTGAAAAATCTTGATCCCCTCATTATTTTTGGGGGGGGGGGGGGGGGGGGGGGGGGGGGGGGGGGGGGGGGGGGGGGGGGGGGGGGTGGTCTGGGTTGGGGGGGGGGGGTGGGGGCCTTTTTTATTTTTGGGGGGGGGGGGGGGGGGGGGTACTCAAATTTTCAATATTGAAAAAAAAATTTCTAAGAGGATAATACCGGATGACAATATCCATTAGAAGCAAAGCACAAAAATATCTTGGATAGACAAACGGACGAAGCCCAATCTGTCCTACTTTTGATTCATGTGACGTTATAAAAATGAAGGATTATCCATCTCTTTTTTATGGGTTTTCTTTCCCACTTCTCCTTTCATCTCCCTCATTTTTATAACATCACAGGAATCAAAATAAGGACAAATTTGGCTTCGATGACAAACTGATAAAGTAAGTTATAAAGCAGAAGTTCAATCGTCGTGAAGAATGAACATCAGACCGACGTACCAACTAAGTTGTATGTTGGATGCTTGTTAGTATGGGATATCTTTACTTTTAAAAAATCAGCAGTCTATCTTAAATAGAAGCCGAGAAAATCACATTTCCCCATAACATTACGGACAGACAGACAAAGAGTAAAAAATGTAAAAGGCAGGGGCCGGAGGAGGGACATTGGTCTGTTTATTACACTAGTCCCCAGAGTTTAATATTAACCTTTTCTTATTCGTTGGCACAAAAACTTTAGGTGCTTATATAAAATTTTGATTAGTTGGATCCAAACTTTCTAACCAACTTTTGTGTTTCACATTGTGTATATGTATATCAATTTATCAGCCCTTGTCTTATCCCTTTAGATCCATGAAAATTTTGGTTGAAAACCATATTATCTCTATATGTGTTGTATAATTCTGTAAAAAGCTTGTGAGTTAATAATCCAAAGTTATTTGAACTGCACCAGCTAAAATATGATTATTAGCTTCTTCATGGATCTAAAGGGATACGACAATGGACCATAAATTGATATACATCCCCAATGTGGATAAACAACATTAGACACTATTAGTTTGAAACCAATCAAAAATTGATAAATGTACCCAAAACTTTTGATCCAACAAATATTATAACCACGTTACAAAACTTTGGGTACCAGAGTAATTAGAAGACAAATATCCCCTCCCTCCATGAGCTTCATGCATTCAATGGACAGAGACTTGTTTTATAAAATACAAACAGTAATACATACATGACTAAAACGAGATTAAAACTTTTGGGTATAGTCCCTTTCGTGACAACGCCTCTTAAGGGGCGTTTCGTCGTATTTTTATAGTAGATTTTCTCCTATTTCTCTAACACAACGAGGCCAATTGCCTAACCCTGCGGGGCAATCACCTAACCAAAAATAACTTATCAAAAGTTACTGTAAAAATACGACGATACACCCCTTAAGAGGTGTTATCACGAAAGGGACTATACCCAAACTTTGTATTTAACCAACCTCCGCCCACATAGGGAGGAAGGGGACAATGGACTGTAAATTACATTCATGGATTTATAAATCATGTTAGCTTATTCGTTAGCTCAAAAACTTTGAGTACATGTAACGAATTTATCAATTATCGTCCATTGTCTTACTCCTTTAGATCCCTTTATTATATATAAAACCAGAGAGAGAGAGAAAGAGAAAGACAATGTTCTGTTTATTACAGTAGTCCCCTAAGTTTTATAATAACGTTTCCTTTATTGTTAGCTTAACCATTTTTGGTGACTTATTGAATTTTGATTTGTTGGTTCATTAAGTTAGGTGTAGTTTCAACCCCTGATTGTGATATGCAATTTGATAACATCAAGGGGTTTGTACATCAATTTATCGACGATTGTCTTATACCTTTAGATCACTAATATAAAACTGATATTTCAGAAAACATGTCTTTCAAATGCAATGTAAAACATATTTAACATTTCTTCTGCAAAAAAAATAATATTTTTCATTAACTTTACTTCATGCATTCATTTCATGGATCTACAGGGATACGACAATATGGCTGATAAAATTATGTACTTCCCCAATGATGATACACTAAATTACCCGTTCTGTAGATTAAAATTAGTGGTTGAAACGTTTGAACACTCAACTTAATGAACGAACCAATCAAAATTTACTGTAGTCCCCAAAGTTGTTAAGTCGACGAATAAGAAAACGTGATTATAAAAATTTTGGGGACAGGTGTAATAAACAGCCCATTGTCCTCTCTCTCTCTCTCTGATTCATTGTAGTGACGTGCACAGGGTTTTGCCAGGGGGGGGGGTAAACTTTTGACACCATCCCTTCAAATACAAGGGGAAGGGAGAAATAATACACAATTGTTGGTCTGTCGGTCAAGGAGACATTAGAACTCTAATGTATTCTAACCTGATTGTTATTAAAGATAGAATGCTAAATTTGAGTGTGTAGATTTTAATAATCAATTTACTCTATAGCCCACTTTGTCTGTTGATCTATCTGTAATGCTCTTTAGCACATTAAATTTGTATTGGAGAAAGTGTTTTACTCGGCTACTATTATAGACGGCTAAAACTTTCTGCTAATCAATTGACATCTATTTCAAATCCTTATAATAAAGTATCAGGATGTCTATTTGTTTGTTTGTCTGTACCTAAGCATCTCTTTAACTGTTGAACCGATTAGGTTATCCTTAACAGGATCGCTTCTTAAAGGTCCCGGGAAGGTTTATAACTATTTTGGGGGAGTGTACCTTCACCCTCCCTAAAGAAATCGCCCATATAAAAAAATTACCGCCCCCCCCCCCAAAAAACCTTACTTAAAATAAACTAAATTAAAAAATGGGTTTTGGGATTCAACTCCCTACTCCTCAAGTGACCCTCTAGCGAATCCGGCCTCTAGGAGCGAATCCGCTAGAAGTTAATAATTTTCTGAGCTTTTTCTATTTATGGATATTATCATTCTTCTCTAAATGTAGAGAAGGCCTTTTATTATCCATTTTATTCCTCAAATTTCCACTTCATGCATTCTGTATCAGGGATCTTAAGTGATAAGACAATGGCCGATAAATTGATGTACAACCCCAATGATGATACACAAAATATCCCTTCTGTAGATTTGAATTAGCGGTTAAAACGTTTTAAAACTGAACTTAATGAACCAACGAATCTAAATTCAATAAAAGTCCCCAAAGTTGTTAAGCCAACAAATTTACAAATATTAATTTAAACTTTGAGGACTAGTGTAATAAACATCCCAATGTCCCTTTCCTCCCTGATTACTTATCCATCTTTACATCCTAATATCTTATACTAGAAATGGGGGTCTATACCACCCCAGGGAGGGAAGGGACAATGGCTTTTTATTATACTAGTTCCCAAAGTCTTGTAATAACTTTTTCTTATTCGGTGGCTTTACAACCTTTGATTCATAAAGTTGAGCATTCAAATGTTTTATCTAATTTAAATGTCGAATAGTCGAATGATTGATAAGCCGTTTATGAGATCTTACATACAGACAAGCAGACATCCTAATATTCTTTTATTAGGTCTGTATCGTAGCAGCGCTATTATTAGGATAGTTAGTTTAGCTTAAAGATAGGAACACCCCATAAAGATGATTGCTTGCACCAAAGCAGGGAAGGGACATTGGAATGTAAATTACATTGGTACCCAAAGTTTTTTGTCCATGTTATCTTATTAGTTGGAAACTTTTAATTATTTGATTTGTGGGTTACAAACAAGTAATGGAACACAGTAATAGTGTCTGACTGATTATAACGTAACAAAAAAAATTAGCCAATGAAAGGCCACTATAAATTTTACTATTGGTCAATAACGGCCTCTCATTGGTTATTTTTTTTGTTACGTCATAATCAGTCAGACACTATTACTGTGTTCCAAGTAATGTCAAAATTTCAACCAATAATTTTAATCTACAGAATTGGTAATTTTGTTTTTTATTATGTACATTAATTTATCATCCATTGTCTTATCCCTTATTTTCCCTGGCTTGCACCGGGGATACAAGAATAGGACAATTGTCAATAAATTGAATGATGATGAACAAAATTACCCAAACTGAAGATTAAGATATTTAATTAACTATTAGTTTGAAATAACCAATGAAAAAATACCTTTTTTACATTACACATAAGATGACGTAGTTGTAGAACTTTAGGTGCCAGTGTAATTTACAGTCCAATATACCCTCCCTAACACCCAAGCTTGCACCAGTTCAACTCAGGGAAACAGGGATAGAACTATTGCAATGAAATTATCTTTCCCCCAATCTTAAAATTACATATTTATAAACTATCCTATTATAAAAAGTAGTAAGCTTTTTTTGTCTGTAGCGAAGGTTCTCAATAACCGCTGAACCGATATGGTCCTCCTTTACAGTGAAGCTTCTTATAGGTCTCAGGATGGTTTTAGGCTATCTTATTTTATATAAAAAATCTGAGTATGCTTTTAGTGGTGCCCTTCCATATCCCTTAGAATATAGTGCCCTTATATAGTAGGGGCGCATCCGCTATTTAGAGAGAAAGTTTCGAACAGTAGAATTTTGATGAATTTAACTTCCATTGTACTATCCTTATATCCATAGTAGGTTTTTTTCTTTATTTATGAAAATTATGCTGTTGAAAAAATACATCAAAAAAAGGAGACAGCGTAAAGTGCCACCAAAAAATGACGTCATACGATAAAACTGATCAATGAGAGGCCAGTATAAATTTTACCATTGGTCAATTACAGTGTATACTGGCCTCTAATTGGTCAATTTTATTGTATGACGTTATTTTTTTTGGTGGCACTAACAATAATATCAAATATTTGCATAGGATCTTTAATACTTAGGTTAGGTTAGGTTATATTGGCTACAGGATAGCCCTGCATGGTTAAACCCTCAATGAAGGAAGAAAACCATCCTTATTCCCTTATATTCACCATATTTTTAAATAATTAAGGGGGGTTTTCTGTGGGAAAGAACGAAAATAAAATGTAAGCAAATTCTATTAAAATGTTAAACTTTAAGTTTTGTTAATACAGAAAATCATTGGAAATATGATTTTTAAAAATGAAAGGAGATTAAGAATTGTAAAATGTTTCTAAAACTTAATTTTTTGGTTATTTTGCAAGAATATTGGCAAATTATGAGTCTTTCTCTCTGTATGCATCTGTCCAGTATGGCTTAGAAACCGATTAATATCCGCTGGATTAGAAGAACCGGTTGTAAGCCATACTAAAACATCGTTTATCATTTTATATCCAGTTTTCTGCGAATGCACAAAAATGTACAACCATAAGATTTAATTAAACCAGTTTTGTTAGCTCGTGCTTTAAGCCTCTCGGTGCTAACAAAACTGGTTTTAATCTTATAATTGTACATTTTTATACCCGCGAAAAGCCGTTTATAATACGATGCGAAAATAACTCTTCCTTCTTTCTGTTTGCTTTCATTAAATCAGGGATCTCAATGGATAAGACAATGGACGATAAATTGATGTACATCCCAAAGATGCTAAAAAAATTATACCCCTTCTGTAGATTAAAATTATTGGTTGTAAAGTTTGGTCACTGACGATGTGTACCAACAAATCAAGATTTGATAAAAGTACCCAAAGTTTTAGACGACGTGTTTGGATACTATTATGATTTACTATCAAATGTCCTTTCCTTCCCTGTATTTCTTTATTTTTACAATTTTCTGCACAAAAGAAAATAAAGCTATGCTTATTCAGTATTTTTAAATTTGGGGTCAGTTTGATTGTTAGAATCGTCCTGTTGATATCAGACCTTCAACGAGAATTTTTTAGCACAGGGAGGGAGGGGACAATTTACTGTAAATTACGAAAACAGTAAAAGTGTCTAACTATGACGTCAGAAAAAATTAACAACTAACCAATGAGAGGCCGCTATATATTTTACCATTGTGAATACTGGCTTCTCATTGGTTAATTGTTAATTTTTTCTGACGTCATAGTTAGACACTTTTACTATTTTCTAAATTACACTGATACCCAAAGTTTTTTATCCAAGTTATTTTATATTTGATGAATCAAAAAACTTTGGGGACTTTTATTTGATTTTGATTTGTTGTTTCTAAACTCGTACTCTCCCAACAACTTTTCAACCAATAATATTATTCTTCAGAAGGATAATTTTGTTCATCATCTTTGGAGATGTATATTAATTTATCATTCATTGTCTTATCCCTTAAGATCCCTGTAATCACCTGTTTCCAATGCTGACAGAAATAGAAGAATCGCCTGAACTTGAGGATTTACGTCTAAAAAAAACATTAGTAAAGTGGTTATACAGTATAAATAACCAAAATCTTATGACTAATAGACTTTTGGTGAGTCTTAATAAAAACAATACCAATTAAAAAAAAGGTGGACATACTAACAGTTAGACAAAAAGACAGAAATATTTAAATACATAGAGAAAGACAAGCAGACAGATAGACAAACATATAGAAAAACAGATAGACAGAGAGACAGACATACAGTCAGAAAGACAAACAAACAAAAAGACGGACATGGAGACATACAGACAGAAAGACATACAGATAGACATACAGACTGACATACAGACATACAAATAGACAGACAAACATACAGACATACAGACAGATATATAGACAGGCATAAATACAGATAGACATACGGACAGACAAAATTTTACCTTGGAGTTTCAGGAGTAGTCGAAGTTGAGGAAAAGTTTGAAGACGTGGCACTCATTTTTCTAAAACAATAAAAGTAATTTTAAAAGTATTTTGATACCCAAAGTTTTATAAATACCTTATCTTTGTACTTTTATTGAATTTTGATTGTTTGGTTCCAAATAAGTATCATCTACACTTTTAAATTTTGATTAACAAAGAGGGTATTTTTGTGTATCATCATTGGGGATGTATAATAAATATATTGTCCATTGCCTTATCCCTTAAGATCCCTGTGCTTAAAATGGCTTGAATGAAGGTTAAACTGAACTTTCAAGAACATTTTGCCTAAAATGACCTTGGCAAGCCTACCCAGGGATCTAAAGGGATAAGAAAATGGCCCATAAATTGATGTACATCCCGAATGATTACAAAGATACTCATTCTGCAGATTAAATTAAATTTTTGGATGAAACGTTTAAACATTTAAATTATGAATCTACCAATCAAAATTCGATGATAGTCCCCAAAGTTGTTAAGCCATCGAATAAGAAAACATGATTATAAAACTTTGAGGACTACTGTAATAAACAGCCCATTGTCCCCTCTCTCTCTGATGTTTACTTGAAGGAAGGACGTAATTCGGTGATAGTCCCCAAAGTTGTTAATGCAACGAATAAGAAAACGTGATTATAAATCTTTGGGGCCTACTGTAATAAACATCCCATTGTCCCCTCTCTCTCTGATGTTTATCTGAAGAAAGTACGTAATTCGATGATAGTCCCCAAAGTTGTTAAGGCAACGAATAAGAAAACGTGATTATAAAACTTTGGGGACTACTGTGTTTACCTGAACGAAGGACGTCTCGTGGCTGAAGACCTGGCACCAATAGAATTTCGTGAAGTTGACCTAAAATAATTAAAAATAACAATATTTTTAATAGACAAAGCAGCTTTATAAGGGATGCTATAACCTTGTAGGGCTTTTCTAGTTCTTACTTAAACTAACCTAGCCTAAAATAATCGGTACACCGACAAACGTCCTACTACAACAAACGTCCTAATGCGACAAACGTCCTAAACCTGAAAATGCGACAAACCTCCTAATGCGACAAACGTCCTAAGCGACAAACCTCCTAAACGACAAACGTCCTAAAGGTACAAACATCCTAATGCGACATTTCTTAAGTAAAACGTCCTAAAATTTTTCAAAGGTTATGAAATAAAAAAATCTTCCAAAATTTGAGAACAAAATCCACTAACAAAAAAAAACGATTGGAACAATGAAAACCAATATGGCGATAAAACACAGGGGATTATTTTTTAACTGAAATTTATTTCTTTAATAACTTCATCCACAGGCCAAATTTTAAAAATCTGTCCGACAGTTTTCCCAAAGTCTGTGTTGGCTATCAAACGGCATGGTTTCGAACCCGATACATCCTTGCATTACAAAATTCGACCTTTAATTTTTTAGGACGTTTTACTTAAGAGATGTCGCAGTAGGACGTTTGTCGCTTAGGACGTTTGTCGCTTAGGACGTTTGTCGTTTAGGACGTTTGTCGCATTAGGACGTTTGTCGCATTAGGACGTTTGTCGTAGTAGGACGTTTGTCGGTGTACCCATTTTTAGTGGGGAAGCTACTCTAAAAGTGTTTGTGGTTGTCTGTCTGTCTGTATGTCGATAATGCCAGGCTTATTCGATTACTTTTATTACCTTTGTGGTATAAATATTATATATGCCTCTAGCCTATATTTAGTATATTTGTATATTACATCTTTAGTTGATAAAGCTACTCTATAAGTCTGTCTGATTGTCCGTCTGTCGGCAATGCTAGACTTAATTGATTGCTTTTACTTTGTGGTAGAAATACTATACATGCCTCTAGCCTATATTTATTACATTTTTAGTAGCGGAGCTACTTTATAAGTGTTAGTGTCTGTCTTATGGTATGATAATTTTAATTTTAAACATACCTCGAGTAAATATTCTTTATATATGTCATTGTCCACGATTGTCCTGATAGCAAATCTCAATTGAAAGAATTGTGCATGGAAAAAAATTAAGATAATCTTCATAAAGCCATCTTTTAAAGTATTTTTTTGGTGTTTGTCTGTCTATCTGTCCAAATATCTCAAAAACGGCTGTAATGATTGTATATCCCTATTTGCCCAGATAAACTAAATTGAAACGATTAAAAATGAAGTGCAATAAAGTACTGTGGTGTTTGTCTGTCTGTCCGACTGATTGTATATCCCTATTAGCCCAGACATTCTAAAGGGAAACAATTGTACAAGTTAAAGAAGTAGGATTGTAACAGCATTGCTACTATATAAAGTACTGTGGTGTTTGTCTGTCTGTCCAAACCATATACCAAAAAACGGCTGTATTAATTGTATATCCCTATAAGCCCTGATGACCTAAAATGAAACAATTGTACTTGGCAAAACAATGAAGTGAGATTATCAGCTTAACAAATAGGTTATTTTGTTCAAAATGTTGAGATTGTGTGGTATAAAATTTGTTTTCCTTTGAAAACTCAATTAAATTGTTTTGTTATTTATCTTAGGTTTGTGTGATATTCAATTCTCATTACACTTTAAGTAGCTGTCTATAGTGCCCTAGTAAATTGGGGATAGATGTAACTGCTTTTGGCCTACCTGTTCTATTGACGTAAGGAAATACCCTATATCTCACCAATTTCTATGGGGTTTCTTTTCCATTCCCTTTCTCTTTCCCTCTACTATGATGTCAATAGAGTAGGTAGGCCAAAAGTTGTGACATTTTTCTAGGGCACTAAACACAGCTTAGCATTACTAAAATAATTCTAATAATGCCATCTTCATATATTTTATGGGTATAGTAACAACATAAAAATTGGCACACAGAAAGCAACTAAACCCAGTACTAACCTTTCGTTTTTATTCCTTGTTTAAAAGTCTTAGCCTTTAGTGCACAATCTACATTCAACAATTATAGGGCACATGTTTGTAAAGTACACGTATACCCACCTAAAGTACTATACTATATGATATGGCAAAGATAACCAAAATCAGTGCACACAGAAACTCAATAGTATCAAACTTTTTAATTCAACTAACTTTTTCATTTTTTGAGGAACAATGATTGTTCTTTCGGTTTTGTATCTAGGAACGTCCAAAGGGGGGGGGGCGTAAAAAAGGGGTGCCCCCTCCCCCCTCCAATAATCAAACGAATTTATGGTTGATGAAGTAACATCTAAAAAATCTTGGAATTAAAAAAAATATATATTATCCACCTATCCAGAATATTTAACCCCATCCAAAAAAGCTTGGACGTCCTTGATTGCATAGGTCTTCATTATTTGACATAAGGTCTACATAACTATCATGCTATTATTGGCTCCAATAAAATCTTGGAAAAGACATGACTTTTAAGACAACCACTGTTAAATTCTATTCACGTCATTTTCTTCAACATTGAAAATTTAAGCCATTACAATATTTTTTAGGTTTATCACAGAGGTTAAAAAAGATATAAATCTTATTTTTTTAACATATTAAACAAATTAAGATCATATTTTTACACGTAATTAGTATCACAATTTACTAATTAAAATATCTAAATATTGTATTTTCTAATAAAGAAAAAACATGTACCTAATTAAATTATTTAGAATATAAAGAGGATTTGAACTTTCATAATTATTAATTTGACCTACGTCCAACTACACCTACCTTTTATCGATTTAATATTAACAGTATGTTGATTATTATTAAAAGCAAAACTTTTCTATAATTATGGTCGGTCCGTCCGTACGTCCGTACGTCCGTCCGTCCGTAACGGATAGCTTTTTTCGTTAATTAAGGCATGTTAGAATTGTCCTATCGATTTCAAATTTTG
>LS057138.1:0-11293 GCA_900241095.1 Acartia tonsa
AAAAAAACATGCCTTCGTAGGAAAATGTGTACATAATTTCAACCAATGAGATCCAATGTAAATTCCGATGCGATTCTCTTATTGGCTCAATCAGACATTCCCTCTCTTTCTTAGTACCTTTATTGAAACTTGTAAGATAGTTACAACAAACAAAATCTTCTGTTCCTCAACGCATTATTCTATTCCCTAAATGAATCACAAATCTAATGTATGTCCATTTAAAAGGTTGTCCCATTGTTCTTTGTAGTTTTTCTTGTCCAACAGAATATAAACACCACCCCTCAGGGATCTAAAGGGATAAGACAATAGCCGATAAATTGATATACATTCCCAATAATGACATAAAAAATCATCCCTTCTGTAGATTACATTTAGTGGTTGAAACGTATTGACACTTCACTTAATGAAACAACCAATTAAAATATAATAAAAATCCTCATACTTTTGAAGCCAACGAATAAAAAAACGTTATAAAATAATACCCTTATCCCACATAATAAATACTCTTAGCGTAATTCTGACAAAACTGAAATGTTAAAAAACTATTCTTGACATACCTATTAAAAAAATATCACGTGCTCAAAATTAAAAATAACCAAACCCAAAGAAAAGAAAATCTATCAAATTTCTACATTCCAGGAGGTAAAACGCTCATATATAACCAGAAATTATCAAGTAAAATACAAAAACAAACAGCTAAGTTGAGAAATTCAATATGAATATGAAATCAGGTCTACACAGGATCATTACAAATTAAGGGTTGGGTCAGATATCCGGTTTGGCCGGATATCCGACCGGTACAGATATTGAAACTATCCGGATACCGGATATCCTGCTGATTTCTTATTACGGAAATCCGGCCGGATATCCGGCGTTGGCCAGATATCCAGCCCAACCCTAATTACAAACATTTATATTTCAGATTGAGGGAAAAGTAAATTGGTAAACTTAAAATGGCTATCATTTTTTGGTAAAAAAAATGGCAAAAAACCTACCCTTTATCAATGCAATTGCCATAAGATTCGCTAAGTGTTAGCGAATTTCTTTCAATCTAAACTATAACAAATACCAAACAGGTTTTAAATATTTGATATCAAGTTAATCATTGGCTAAGTATATCATCCAAACATTTATATTTTATTTATAAAATCTCCTTTTTTACCAATATACTTACCCACATACCAACAATTAATACTGTTTTATTTGACATTACTTTTGATTGAGAACAAATAAAGCTTAAAATGCATTGGTTCAAATTTGACAATGAAAACATAAAATTAAAATATTTTCTATAAAAAAAAGATTAAAAAGAGAAGGTACAAAAATTTACCCTGCACAAGAATAGTTATTTATAGCATCTTATTATAGACAGCGTGGATATCAAAATGAAAAATTATAAGATTAAAACCTGTTTTGTTAGACCTGAGGGGCAAAAGGTCCAGGCTAACAAAAGTTTTATTAATTTTATGATTTTTATTTTAATATTCGTGGAAAATTGTCTGTAATTCAATGCTATACATGATTTCTCAAAATGGCTGAGAACCGGTTCTAATCCACTGGATATTAATCGGTTTCGAAGCCATACTGGAAAAACTTTTATCAATAGTTTGGCCTAAAATTTTTTACTTATCACAGAATTACAATTGAAAATTGGTCCTTTAGTATTTAGGTATCTTAAAAATGTCATTTTAACATTTTAAAACAGGGGTAGTTGCACGAAGTGCATTTAAACTTGAATTTAGTGGACTGCATATTTTTTTCTGTTTAATAGTTTAAACTACATCTATAGGACATATGTTTGAAAGAATTTCAATTTTCTACCAGGTAGTTTTAATAAAATCAAGACTTGAAAATCATATTTTTGATATAAGCAACATAAAAGGTTGTCCTGTTCTGTTTTCACAAAAAAAACAGCAAGATGACTATTTTGGTGGTGCCTTATTGATTGCTATTTATTTTAATACAAAATTATATGTTAGATGGTATCTTTGTAAATTATGCTTGAAAACAAACTTTTAAATGCACTTCATGCAACTGTCCCTTTAGTTGCCATTTTATAAATTTATTTAACCAGGATTTCACCAGACAAAAATATTAAAAAACTTTTTGACTTTAAAACTGTACCTACTTTCTAATAAGGAAAGATTTAAAGAAATTTGGTAATAAGTATAAGAATTTTCTAGATATCTCGCCACGCAGTTTCCTATTTTAAAAACTATTAAAAGTTAATTCTTTTTGACAGTATTATCAAATTCTTGCCGCCTAAAAATTATTTATTGTATTTCTTCAATTCTATTTTACGTTAGTCTTAACTGGTAACTATTTATATGACCAGAGAGGGGACTATCCACGAACAAGAGCAAGTGATTCTAAGCACCTTCCAGCATTGATCCATAGTATTTTTTTTAGGTTTATGTTAAATATTTGCTTTATCGACTAAAAAGTTAGGTTTCATTATCAGGTTTTATATGGAAAAAAAACTTTAAAATGTAAAGTATTTTATAAGCAATATCATCAAATGCTTTGTTGAGTTCAAAGGACAAAATAAAATAACAAGGCAGAAAAGCATCAAATGCTGTAAAATGCAAAAGCACTTTAATTAAACTGTTTACAACATTACAAGTTACCAACCCTTTTTCTAATACATTTTTTTACCAAAATAATATACTTTTGTATCTAAGCTTTTAAGAAACAGTTTAAACTCATCAAAACATTTAATGATATTTTACCAAAATATGCTTTATTTTACAAAGTTTTTTTCATATAAAACCATGGTGAAACCCAACTTTTTAGTGATAAACCAAATGTTAAACATAAACCTAGTATATTCACTAAAAAAATACTATGGATCAATGCTGGAAGGTGCTTAGAATCATTTGCTCTCGTTTGTGGATAGTTCTCTTTTGGTAATGTTATTTATAGACAAATTGACTTTAACAAGGCATGTGACACTGAATAGTATTTTTGGTCATTTGTTTCACTCTCATATTTTGAAAATATTAATAAATGTAACAGACAAACATCAAACTACAAGTCCACAAGCTTCGCTATTAACTTGAGTTTTCATTCTTGTTTAAACATTATTCATACTTCTTACCCCTATTTTTTCCTATACCTTACATAAAACAACACTAGAAAAATCCAAAGAAGTTTTTTTTTTAATTAAGGATTCTAATAAATAAGGCTATAGTCAAATTTTATGTCAAATATAAATAGACCTAGTCGATATTAACTTACTAAATTACTTTTTAATTACAGACTTAATAAACGTTGCTTTCCATAAAATTACCTATCGAACGCAGAAAAACTATGCCTAACTTTTTCGTGAGGGGGGGGGGGATGCTGTCCCTACGAGGCCTATACCTAAGGGGGAGGGGATCCACTGCTCAACTAGGCACTTTTTAGGGAATGTGTAAAAAAATCAATCATGAATAAAAATAAAACCTACCATTTTGTAGAAAAATTTCGCTTTTTAAAATATATTTAGATTTATTCCAACTATATTGAAACAAGAAAGTGTTTGAATATAAGAATATTTAATAGACAAGTACTGGAGACAGACCTATTTTATTGATATATGGAGAATATTTTAACATTGACTTTTTATAACAAACTAGGATGACAACAACCATAATACGGTTCTGAAACGGTAGGACAAACTAACATTAACACTTTTAGAGTGTCAGAACTAAAAAAACCAGAACACAAATGTATAAATGTCGAAGCAAAATTGTAACTAAATTTGTTGAAAAACTTCTTAAAAACAGAATAATGTTTAAGGACATACTTACGATTTTAGGATTTAATTATAGAGATACCTCGCTTTTAACATTGTACGTTGTTGTCCTAGGAATCAGAATTAAAAAATCAGATCAATCGGATAATTTTATCTAATAAAAATTTGTTAAAAAAGTTAAAAATCGACATGTTTAAAACGGACGTAAGGACATTCAGGTAACGAATATAGAGTTACTACACTTTCTAAATCGTACCTAACTACTACAGGAATAACCATGCAAAGTTTGAAATCAATAGGACAATTCTAAAATGCCTAAATTAACGAAAAAAAGCTATCAGTTACAGACGTACGGACAGACGGACCGATCCTAATTATAGAAAAGCTTCGCTTTAAAAAGATAAAATACATTGTTATTAAAAAGGGATTTTTTAAAATCGAACCTTTGACCACTGTAAATCTTATTAAGATGTTCCTTTTTGTTGACCATGGCATTACGCAAACTGCTACAAAGTAAGGCGTCTGACTAACCAACCCACAGTAAGTAGGTATATTTCTTTATGTAATACTAGTTGCCTCGCCCCTAGTCTCTAGGGGCTTAGTCCTATTAGAGGAGTAATCAAGAAAGTGCACAACATTTCTAATGTTTACAAAAAAAAACCTGGGGGGGGGGGATGTCTTGACACCCAACAAAATAGATTATACCATCACAGGACCGCTATCTTTATTTTCCAAAGATTCGAGCCCATTTGGTTCGGTGGTTACTGAGGTGTTAAGCTTCAGACAGACGAAAGTTCAGGCATTATATTTTAGATTATCAACAATAAAAATACTGTAATTTTTTTAAGGAATTAAATATACATCCTTACTTTGAAATATAATGTGCAGTCTTTTTACTTTGTAAGTTTACTCTATTGAATAAATAAGAGAGTTGCTTCGCCTGAGTTTATAATGTAGTTCATGTATGGGGGATAGGTATAGGTTAAGAAAATTAGATATAGGATTACATGGATATATTGACAGGTGAAAATTTGTCGTCAATTTGGGTCGGACCTCATTTAGTGGTCAGTTCGTTCATCCAGTAAGAAGGGATGGGGTTAAGGTGGTGGGTATCTTTATTTTAGCCAGCTGCGAGTATCACTTTATTAGAGTACATGAAAATCTGGCTTATTTTACTGCTTAAAACGTGATTTTAATGAAAATATCTATGCGATTAAAATTTGTGGTAAATTACCCAATTTTTCCTCAAAAAGTTTTCACTGTCCTCAAAAAAATGAGGACCTCAGCGAATGAAGAAGAGAATATGAAATTGATTTTTTATTCTTGTTGGTTCAAGACAAAACTTTTTGTTAGTGGGAGAAAAGAGGGGTTTATTTTAGGATACAAGATGAAAAATGAAAACTTTTGAAAAGTCTCTTGATCTTTGTCGGATGTTAAAATAAAAAATAACAAGATTTAATTTCTAAGCCCCAAGGGGCCAAAGCCCCGAACTAACGAAACTGGTATTAATTTTATGGATATTATCTTATTATTCGTGAAAAATTGTCTGTAATACGATGCTAACATGATTTTTCAGTATAGCTGAGAACCGGTTATAATCCAGTGGATATAAATCGGTTACAAAGCTAAACTGGAAAATGTCTTCATTTCTTATTTAATTGTCTAATCTGGTGACTTAGATAATATCAAATTCAAAGTATTTGAAATTGTTTTAATATCCTGTAGCTATTATAACGAGACTACCCGCCCCTCTCCCGTTTATAGATACTTGCATCTTTTACTTTCTACTTTCTTCAGAAGAGTTCTTAGTAAAATAAGGATGACAATATCAATCAAACCGAGAAATTTAAATAAGATATTAATCATTTACTTTTTGGCTACAATATATATTTTAATTTTTTTTAAAGTTGTAAAATTTACCATAAGGAAACTGACGTTTTTAATTACATTGTATTTAATTGCCAAGTTTTAGGTTAAATGTCCGTAATTTGGTCAAAATGAAGAAAAATGGAAACTACACACCCATTTGATTTGCCTAAATTGTCTTTTACATTTACATAATTATTTAATTCAGACATTAACACGGTCCGCTTTCAATTCTGCAAGTTGGGAACCCAGGAAGTAAGGAGTAAGGGAGGGGACAATGGATCGAATATTCAATTTTTAGGAGTCTCAGACTGGCTTAAAGCTAGGGAATGTGCAAGAATTTAGCAGTTTCTGACTGACTTTGGGTACTAGCGCACAAAATGCCGCTAACTCGTTTTTTAGATTTGAATATTGCAGACAAGTATCAATGAACTTAATTTGTTATGATGTGGCTGGATTTAACAATTTTCTGGATTAATCTGGATTTCAAGGTCTTTTTTTAGCGAATACTCTTAAATTAAATTAATTGCCCATTGTCCCATCCCTTACTCCCTGTAGGAACCAGTATTTGGAAAGAAAACAAGGACAACAACATTTATAAATGCTAGCTTCAAAATCAGATGGTAGGTTAAACTAATATTACCACTTATAGAGTCTAAACCAAATTGTACTATTTTTAAGTGAAAAATCTTTACATATCTAGGGACACGATACTGGACGATAATATATGGACAAACTCAATGACGACAAAAAAAGTAGTTTAAATTATTATTCCGGTACTGCTTTTTGTACAAACAAAATATTTTTTTTTGTAAAAGTCTCTTAAGCTTTGAGCCAATCAATGGCAGAAAAAGTCTATAAAACTTTTGGTATGAGTATAAATTTATAATTAAATGTTCCTCCCTTTTATTGACTCAATTTTTTTTTCTCTATTTTTTAAGCGAAGCTTTTCTATAATTAGGGTCCGTACGTGAGTCCATCCATCCGTACGTAACGGATAGCTTATTTTTTTTTTGTTAATTTAGGCATTTTAGAACTGTCCTATCGATTTCAAACTTTGCTTGATGATTCCTGTAGTAGTTATGCACGATTGAGAAAGCATAGCAACTCTATAATCGTTACCAGAATGTCCGTGTCTTCATTTTAAACAAGTTGATTGTTAACTTTTTTAATAACAGTTTTATATGTGATATAATTAGCCGATTGATCTAATTTTTGCATAACTGATTCCTTTTACAATAAGGTACAACATTATAAGCGAAACATCTCTATAATCAAGTCCTAAAACTGTCAGTATGTCCTTAAACAGTATTCTGTATTTAAGAAGTTATATATCTTTGATTTTACAAATATTATTTAGATTGGTATATAATAAACAATGAAACATTATCTTAAATAAAAATACAAAGTTACTTTTATGTTTTTTTTTCTCATCCACTTTTTTGTCTTAGTATTTCTTATTAAATGAATTAACAAGTTTTTTTTTGTCTGTAGATTAAGATTTCGATAACGGCTGAACCTGAGTATTTATAATGTTAGTATATTATTAAAAAAACTGTCTAAACTTTACCTCTATTTTCCAGGTATAAGAGTAGAGATTTATTTACTGAAACAAAGAACGATTACATCCAAAGGTAGTTAAGATGTTTGAAAACATAGGTAAAATATAGTAGAAAACAGAAATTTAAAAAGAGAAAAAGGAAGAGGATATAATAGTATAAAACATAGATTCCATCAATTCTTCGAACATATCAACATTCTCAGGCTTATGGAAAACGTATGTATAGCATACTATTATAGACAATTTTCCACGAATATTAAAATACAAATCATAAGATTAAGAACCAGTTTTGTTATCCAGGGTAATAATTACATAAATTTTACATTTTAATATCCGCGGAAAGCTGTCTAAAGAAACATTTAATAAATAACTATTATAGTGTGACTTATGCTAATCTTGAATCATCAGAGCAATTTTGGCCGAGGACAACTAACCAATTTTGGACAAAAAACAACCTAATAACAGACTTACAGACCAACATTTAATATTTTTTTTAACACAAACATAATTTTTTTTCTTCAGTATCTTTTTCGCACATCTGTGAAAATAGTGAAAAATGAGTGCATGCAAAAATTCCTATCATTTATCTTTTTTGCACTATGCTCTATGCAAATTAATGTCAAAAACAAGGAAAATTACATCCATAAGAAAACTGATATCTTTTTTTCATTTTGTCACACTGCTTTGAACGTAATATCCAACAGTAGCGGATGCACCCCCTAGCTTCTAAGTGCTTTTTTTCGAAGAGGCAAGAAGGGAATAGAAAAATAGCCTTAAACATAAAAAATAGCTAAAGACCAGCCTGCAACCTATGTAAAGTAAAAGTAAAAGTAAAAGAATTCTTAAAAGCCTTTTTTACTATTATATGTTGAATTAAATAACCTATGTCTACAATAAAAAATATATAAGATTTGTAAGAAGTTGCGTTACTCACAAACTAGATTCCCCCTTGACAACATTTTTTTGGGGGGGAATAATTCAGGGAGGGAGAGGACAATGGTGGTTAAATTGGAATAAAACTCTTCCTTTCCAACTAATTTTTATAAGCTTTACATGTCACAAGGTTGCAAATAAAAGTTTAATTTAATCCTGTTGTCCTATCCTTGTAGTGCTGGGCATATTTAAAGTTAATTTAGATTACATTGTATGAAAGTCAAATTAGAGAGAAAAATCTCAATACATTAATGCAACTGATAATTTTAGATTTTAATTAAAATTAAAAGGAATATTGCATTTAGCTATTTAACTTTAAACTAAATATTTTATATTTCCTTTTAGATTTAAAAGTTTTTTCGTTTTTTGTTTTTTTGGATTTGGATTTGGACCACGCAACTGCTAGGCATGGGGAAAAAGATCCTCGCTTATTTTAATTCATCAAAAAAATAAGATATGTGGGGTTTCAATGCACTGAGCTTTTTGTAGTCCAAAATAATTACACTTCTAGATGAAATACTATTTCTAACATTGTTCTAGCTTTATAGTGTTAAATCATAACGAGGTCAATTAGGGCATAGGTAGGCTTAATTAAAAATTTTGTAGCTCCGGCTAAGGTTGGCTTAGGTTGAGATTTTCTCAGTGTGACTAAATATGAGTTATTGGTTGACTCATAAATATATGTATAAGCTTTGCCACTGGCGGTCAGCCTGCATCTTAGGCACAGGGAGCCTTAATCGTCGTGGGGACCCTTTCGTCTGCTAGCAAATTGCTTTATGTAAGTGAAATAAAGGGTCGGCACAGGGTCCCCGCTCTGTTGGTTGAATTACATTTAGCTCATTCCCCCTCTATTATTTTCTTTAATGTCATGATCTTAAGACGTTCTACTTAAATTAATCTCACATCGGAATGTTGTGTCGGACGAACGGATGTAAATTCTGGAACACTATTAATATTCAGAATTAGAAAATTGCTTTGAAAACAATTGTCTTTTTTTTAATCATCATTCATTTTCTCTATTTCTCTTACTTCACTATCTTCCTTTCCAAATTTTTCTTTTCTTGTTCAATTTATTGAATAGAATCCTTCTTATATAAAAGTTGACAAAATACCCCCCCGTCTTACTAGACATTTTTTTGTCAAAAGCTAAAAATCTTCAGAATTGGTGGTTTACATGGGTTGTATTTTTTGGGGAAGCTTTATTGATGTCCTGGGAAGGTTTAATGCTAATTTGCTGACGTCCTTAGATTCTTAGAGCCTTAGACGAAGCTATTATTAACAATACTCGTATCTTTGTCTATAATTCCTGATCTTCCTTTTAATTGGGGGATATGAATGATCCACTAAAGTTTAAAGAGAAATTTTAGTTTGTGAGAAGAAGTGTGAAGTAATGTTGAACTTATTGTTGGAATTTGCACTAGAACCAGGAATACGAGGGATAAATATTTTATCCAAAAATATGCGTTGAACAGTAATATTTGTCTTGATAAAACTATATAATAGATAAAAAATCATTATTATACAACCTGGGAATAGGTATTTATCACATTGATCCACGGATATTAAAATAAAGAATTGTGAGATTAAAACGAGTTTATGCTCGAGGAGCCGAAGGCTCGTATTAACCAGACTAGTATAAGGTGTTTATGGCTTCTAGCTACATCGAATTTTAATAATATAATGAATAGTAAGGTATTAATAACTATATTACACTATTTTATTTGGATTTAGTATCCACAAAGTCCCTGGGATGAAAATAATGAATTTTGTGTGCAAGATAAAGTTGAGGAAGAGAAAATCCAGAATAAAACAAACATGTGTTGGAGAGTTAGGTTTCGGTAGCAATCATACTCTGTAATTGATGTACATCTACGATTATGATACACAAAATACCAATTATCTAGATTACAATTTGTGGTTGAAACGTTTGGACACTCAACAGATAAAACCAACCAATCAAAATTAATTATAAAGCCAACAAATATAAAGAGGTATTATAAAACTTTTGGGACTAGTGTATTAAATAGCCCAATGTCTACTCCATACCTGCTAAAATACTCATTTGTAATGCATATTTATATTAATAAAGCACTAGGTAAAATATGTTTCCTAATAATTTTAAACATTATATGAATTTGAGCCACCGCAAAATTGCACCAAAAAATGACGTCATACGATAAAATAACCAATGAGAGGCGAGTATATATTTTACCATTGGTCATTTACAATGTATACTGGCCCCTTATTGGACAACTTTATTGTATGATGTCATTTTTTGGTGCCCTTTTGCGCTGTCTCTATGAATATTCCAGAATTGACAAGTTGAAAATTCGGCATAATTTTATCATTTAATGTCACATGTTTTGCCAATGTCAAAAAGACATTAATTAATCGTTTACTTTAACTTTAAACAAGGATGACAACATCCATAAAAGGGAAGCTCTGAAATTAAAGGACAAACGAACATTAATACTTGTAGAATGTCAGAACTGAATTTACAAAATATGAATATAAAAGTTTTGACAATATCATATTTGTTGAAAAACTTCTTAAATACAGAATTCTGTATGAGGACATAATGACAGTTTTAGGACTTGATTATAGAGATGCCTCACTTTTAATATTTGTAATAGGAATCAGTACTACAAAAATCAGATCAATCGGATGATTATGTCACATAAGAAATTATTGCTAAAAAGTTTAAAAAACAAAATGTTTAAAATGGACGTACGGACATTCTTTTAACGATTATAGAGTTGATACACTTTCTAAATTGTACCTAACTACTCCAGGAATCATCATACAAAGTTTGAAATCGATAGGACAATTCTAACACGCATATATTAACGAAAAAAGCTATCCATTTCGTACGGACGGACGTACGGGCCGACCATAATTATAGAAAAGCTTCGCTTTTAAAAACAAAACGCATGTCTTACTTAATATTTGGAATTTAATTATTTAATACCCCTCCCTTTCGATTTTAAGCGCCTGAAGTTCAATAACGAAAAATAAAGCATTAAAATATGTGACCTAAACACATATCCATATACTCCATAGACAAAATTTCTTTTCATATACGAGGAATTGTCCCTTTCGTGGCAACGCCCCTTAAGGGGTGATTCGTTGTATTTTTAAAATGGCTTTTTATAGGTTATTTTAGGTTAGGTTAGGTTATATTGGGTTAGGTGATTGCC
>LS057142.1:0-11285 GCA_900241095.1 Acartia tonsa
CCCCCCCCCCCCCCCCCCCCCCCCCCCCCCCCCCCCCCCCCCCCCCCCCCCCCCCCCCCCCCCCCCCCCCTAAAATAGGTATAAACCTTCCCAGGACCCATGAAAAGCTGCACGTTAAAGAAGAAACATATCGGTTATGTAGCTAGCGATATTCTCTTACTTTTATTTAAGGATAGAGGGCTCGGTGGTCCACACGTCTTTTAGAGGGATAAAACCTTTTATAAGAGCCCTTCCTTTCATAAGAGGGAGAGTTAAATAGCTCACCAGTTAATTAGAACACTCAATCCTATAATATAGGTTTTTTTGTATGAGGCAAAAGATCTCAGAAAATACTTGTCCTAGTTGATTGTTCTTTTCAAGGAAGCGTTATAAATGATTTGAAAGGGTTTTAGGCTATTTTCCAGACCTTCTCTGCCCTAATCTAGCGACTGGGGACGAAACAACAAATGTAAATTGCTGACGTACAGTTTAAACAGTTAATGTATTTATGCTTTTGAAAAAAGTGTTAATGACTAAAGGTTAAATATTACCGTTGATATTATGTCATTTACAGAGGAGCGGTGCTCTTTAGAGTAAGAAATAATGAGTTCGTCAAGGTTCCTTTTTTGTACACTACTTATTTTGAACAATCGGGATTTTATCGAGTTTTACAAATATTTTTAGAAACCATCATTTACTAACATGTAATTTGAATTGATAATGTGGGAACCATATCGGTCCGGTGGTTAGCAAGATCTTTCGGTACAGGCAGACACTAAGTTGGGCATTCTGTCACTTTCATATAAGGATGTGCCCTTATACATTATTTTATAATTGCGTACATTCTCTGTCTACTAGCTGTAAGTCATCCAAAAAGTGGAAAGAGAGATTAAGAGTTGGGCTAAATGAGGTGTCCTATCATTTCCCCATTTTTTTTAGATCTGCATCAAGGATCTAAAGGGATAGGACAGTGGCTGGTAATGTGCATCCCTTATTATGATAAACAAAATAATCCTTATCTAGAATACAATTAGTGGTTGAAAGATTTGGTCACTCAGCTTAATGAAACAACCAATCAAAATTCAATAGAAGTTCCCAAAAATGTTAAGCTAACAAATAAGAAAATGTTATTTCTAAACTTTGGGGACAAGTGTATTAACAGTCCAATGTCCCCTCTCTCCCTACATCTACATTGTGTTTCATATTTGTAAAATAGCAAATTTATTTGGAGGTATTGATTAATTACAAGAGTTAAGAGTCAGGAAGGGAGGGGACAATGTGCTGTTTATTACACTAGTTTTATAATAATGTTTTCTTATTCGTAGACTTAACAACTTTAAGGCCTTTAATTAAATTTCAATTGGTTGGTTGATCATGTTGAATGTGCAAACGATTCAAACACTAATTGTACTCCACAAAAATGATAATTTTGTGTTTCATCATTGGAGGTGTATATCAATGTATGGGCCATTATCTTATCCCTTTAGATCCCTTATCAAGAGAACTGTTGTAATAGAATACACTTCTGATGATTTCATAATGTGATATACATGTGCGGTGGAGATGGCTAAGCGTTAAATTAATGGAATTATTTATAAGCTTATTGTTCTTGCTTTAGCCTTTTCGCCAGGCACGGAATGGATATCAGAAAATAAATTAATTTTCAACAAAATCTTAATAAGAAAATGTTTATTCTACATACATTCACTAGCGGCTAAGCCCCTAGAGGCCTCTAGGGAAACTTGAGGAGGGGAGAGTCGAATTTGATAACCCAATTTATTATTTTAGATTTTAAAAGTAAAAAAAAAAATTTATTTGGGGTAGGGAATTTTTTTTTTTTTTTTGGTGCCACCCTCCCTCCCCATTTTTAATTCTAGTTAAAAAATTACATTTTTTTTCAGGGATAATTTTTCCTAGATGCGATTTCTCTTGGAGGGGTAGTAGTACCCTCCCCCAAAATTGTTAAAAACCTTCCTGGGACCTATGAGAAGCTACCCTGTTAAGGAGAACCCGATCGTTTAGTGATTAGCGAGATCCTTCGTTACAAACACACACAGACAAATATCCTGTTACTTTATTATAAGGATACCCCACGATTTACGCACACACACCTCCCAGCAAAACCTTGAGCACTTCAATGTATCTAATAATATATTCTTTTGACTGTATTAACTTTTGCATTTGGACAATAAATGATTATTAAACATGAATTTTTCAAAAGCCTTAGTTTTTACGTAATAAAGGATGTTGAAAAAAAAAATAATTGCTTCACTTTTTTCAATACTAGCGGCTGCGTCCCTAGTATCTAGGGATATTAGAAGGGACAAGAAAATGCAGAAAAATAACTTAAAACCTTACAACGACTTTTTTTGTAAAAATTAAATAGCCAAAAACCACCCTGGGACCTATAAGAAGCTTCACTCTAAAGGAGAACCATATCGATTCAGCGGTTAGCGAGATCCTTCGCTACAGACAAAAAAAGCTTACTATTTTATATTATACTAGCGGCTTCGCCCCTAGCCTCTAGGGGCTTTGCCCTAAGTGATAATAAAAAAAGTTAAGGTGAAATTCGTAAAAAAAAATAAGAAGGACCAAGAAAATCTCCTACCAAAAAAAATTGGGGGGTGGTTTTTTTTAGTTTTTTGGGGGGTTGGGGGTGGCCCAACCCCCAGGAAAATAGCTTAAAACCATCACAGGACCAGTAGGTATAATTCCTAAAAAGTAGAGCCCAATCGGTCCAGCGGTTACTGAGATCTTAAGCTTCAGACGGACAGACGGACAGACAGACATCGTTCTACTTTGTATTATAGAAGATACTTAAAATTTATGTATCTTTTGTTTGGTACCATCTTGTTATTTCTAAACTAAATTAAATCTTTCAGAATATCGAAGAATGTCTCAAAATATTTAAAGGAAAAATACTAAAGTTAAAGGAAACATCTTTTTAATAAAATGGACTTGAAAGAACTTTTTTTGTTACATTTCACATAAAAGAACAGATACATACAATTTAGTCTTTTAACAAAGAGTATAGATTTCAAGGAAAAACTGATGATTTTTGGTAGTTTTTTTCCGAACTGATTAATATCCGCTGGATTAAAAACTGTTCTCAGTCATGTACTAAAAAATTGTGTATGCAACGTAATTTTTCACAACATTAAAATAAAAATCATATCAACACTAGTTTTGTTAGCCTGGGCCTATGGTCAATAGGGTCTAACAAAACTGGTTTTAATCTTGTAATTTTTCATTTTAATATCCCCTAAAAGCTGTCTGTAATACGATGCTATAAATAACTTTTTAAAAGTTTAAGTTTTTAAATTTACAAATATTGTAAATTGTAACTTTTATTAATGTAGTCATTCTGGTTTTGTAGAACGTTTTGTTTGTACACAGACTCAGTAATTACCTATTACATAAATAACCTAGTAGGACCTGTCAGGGATCTAAAGGGACAAGACAATGGCCAATAAATTAATGTACATATATATTGATGATACACAAAATAACCCCTTCGCAAGATTACAATTATAGGTTGAAACATTTGGACACTACTATTAAGAAATATAATATTGTTAAGCCGATGAATAAGAAATGTTATTTTAAAACTTTGAGGAAAAGTGTAATAAACACTGAACAGCCCAATGTCCCCTTCCTCCCTGTTGTCGGCTGCCAATGTCTTCTATAAAAACTGTATTAGCTTAATGAAAACTACTCTTGTTGAAGTCAAGCTGAGCGTAGTTGCCTTACTTTACTGCAGTCAAAAGGAAGACAATATTAAACACTCTTAAAAATATTTTGTAAAAAAAAAATAATTCTCTTTGTCTGTCTATCCGTCCGTCAGTCAGTCCATGGGAGAAATAGCATTTTATCGGCTGCTATTGTATATAGACAGCTACAATTTTCAGTGAAGATTCCTATGACTTACGCCATTGCTCATCTAGTTTATATATTGCATAATAAAAAAAAGAAAATCATCAGTCGAATATATAAGAGCGGAATTTAAAAAAAAAACTTAGATAAGATTGTGTTAATTTAAAAAAATGTATATTAATGCATACCTACTTATTCTTTAAAGTAAACTTATAAATTTTATATTGTGTTCTAAACTTTGATTTTTCATGATCCGCAAATTAAGGAAAAAAGCAAAAAATTAGCTAACATTATTTTAACTTACTCTGTATAATGATATTCAATTTTAGAACAAAATGTGTATTTTTTAGAGTATTGGCAACATTAAAATAGTATATAGCACTGTTAAGAGCAATTTCCGATTAAACCTAAAATATAACTGGATCTTAAACCCCTACGTTATAACTCAGTTCCTTTTTAAAATTCAAATGACGTTCCCATGAAATAGTAATTTATTATAAATAGCACATTTTTTTATGTGCATATTAATATTTACAACTTTTATTAATACGTAAATGAGGCCCTATTTACTATTATATTGAGTAGTAAGGTTTTTTCTGTCTCAAGATTAAGATTTTAAAAACAACTGAGCAAATTGATTTCTATATTTTATAGAAGCTTCTCAATTATTTTCTTGATTTAAGTCTTGAGTTGGTCTTATGCTATTTTTCTGCGAATACAGAGCTCACTATAGACATTATTTATGTCGGTTATTATCAATTAAAGAAGAATACATGTACGTCCAATATATGATCAACAAACAAACAACAGTTTGACTAAATATGTTGATTTATTAACTACACTAAATTTACAACTTTAAGCTTTGTAATCGATTTATAAATTAAAAATTTAAAAATGAATTTGACTCTAAATCTTAAATCTATAATACAAAGACATTCTCCCCTGAAGCTTTTGGTAAAAAAGCCCCTAGAGTCTAGGGACAAAGCCACTAGTACGAATAAAAAAACTAACTCATCCTTATTATGTCACCTAAAATAACCTGACTGCCAAAAAGTTTCGACCCCATTACCCCCTGGTTCAACTCATGGGGTGCATCTTAGCCAGGGAGAAAAGAAACAATAAAAAATCATCGAAAATCCTTATAATAAGTAACAGAATGTCTATTTGTTTGTTTGTACAGAAGGATCTCGCTAATCGCTGAAGCGATATATGTAGTTCTCATTTACAGGATCAATAGCTTCTCTTAAGACCTGGGAAGGTTTATATATATATATATATTTGTCGGGAGGGTACCACAACCCTCCCAAGAAAAATCTCCCCGAGAAAAAAGTTGAGTTATTGAGTTTCCCCTATTCCTCAAGTGCCCCTAGAGACCTCCAGGGAGCGTAGCCGTACCATTATAAAATGACAAGGAATAATGAAATTTTTTACTATTATCCGATGATTAAAATATTAATTTTGTATTAATTGTATCTTCGCTGTTAGTTGACGGAGTATAAAATTGTATAATACAATTATGACTGACAAAATTATCCCTTTACTCGTGGTATCTACCATTACTTTAAATACTTCCTTTTTCCGTTTCTTACAGCTCTAAATACGTAGCACAACACAAAGTATCATACAAAATATTATTTAAAGGACACATCAAACTTTAGCCTATGAACAAAAAAAAACAAAAAAAATGTTTATTAAATTTTGAAAACTTCATAGAACCCTTTTAGATTGTCTTATCTATAAGAATAAGACAATAGCCAATAAATTGGTATACAACCCTTATGATGATACACAAAATATTCCTACTGTAGATTACAATTTGTGGTTGAAACGTTTGGGCACTTAACTAATATAACCAACCAATCAAAAATCAATAGAAGTCCCCAAGGTTGTTAATTCAACGAATAAGAAACTTTGGTGACTAGTGAAATGAACATTGCAATGTCCCCTCCCTTTCTGAAGAAAACTCGAGTTTTAGTTGAACAGAAAGACAGACACAGTTTCCATTTTTTCAAAACATACTAATATACATGAGTGTATCTTTTCGGGGCTTCCCGTGCCCTACTAAGAATTGTCATTACATATAGTTTTAAATATAGTCAAAATCTGTTTAATAATGTGCTTGCAGAGACTGTTATCATTTATATAATCATAATAATTAACCTTTACTGTACTATTTAAATGCAGGGATATAAAGGGATAAGCCAAAGGCTGATAAATTGATGTACACACTCTATGGTGATACACAAAATTACCTCCTCTGCAGAAATTGAAACGTATGAACACTTAATTAACCAAATAATCAAAATTTACCAAAGTCCCCAAAGTTGTTAAGCTAACGAATAAGAAAATGTTAATATAAAACTTTAGGGACCAGTGTAATAAACAGCCTATTGTCCACACTCTATCTAATTTAAATGACATAATTTTGGAGTATTAAGAGATAAGACAATGGGCGATTAATTAATATTCACCCTAAATCATCATATAAATATTGATGAAAAATTTTGGACAATTAGCTTGTACAACATGATGAAAGTTTCAGAATATAGTTTTATGTTAACGAATGAGAGAAACTGTTTATAAAACTCTGGGGGCCAATATAATTTACAGTCAATGTCCCCTCCCTTCCTGCCTATTAATATGTTTTTCTAAGTGGCGAGATAGGTATTCCTTAATCACTAGAGTTTGTAGAAGTGAAGCTTCTCTATAATTGACTTTGTCTGTCTGTCCATTCGTCAGACAGTCCGTGGAGAAATGTATTTTCTCAGCTGCTATTGTAGATAGACAACTATTTTTAGTGAAGATTCCAATGACCTGTACTCATTTAGTTTCACATTTTTCTGCCTGTTTTTCCGCTTTTTTTAGTTTTGTTTTTTATGACTCGCCAATTTTTGATGTTGTCATTCTTGTTTATTAGTAAAGATTATTTTTTTTTTCAATGACAATCTCTTATGTGGGTTTTACAAGATTTTTTCCTTATAAAAGTGACAACCCATATGCCATATTAGAAGCTTTCCTGTAAAGGATAATCAAATGGGTATTTTGTTGTAAGAAAGACTATCATTTTATTTCCTGATTTAAAATTTTATAGATATACATATTTCTTTATAGTTTTTTTCCCGTTATTTGTTATACATTTAGATTTTAATTGTTCATTTAGAATTTTAATGATTGTCCCAAAACGTTTATTTTGTGTTAAGATCTTTATAGTAGCATACATTCTCAATAATTATTTGTTTATTTGTATCCAATTATATAAAGTAGTAAGCTTAAGGTTTTAATAACTACTGAATAATTTGGTTTCTCTGTTAAATAAGCTTTACATGGGTCCTGTGGTGGTTTTCGGCTACAATTATGTTTGACCCATCTGTCCGTTATTTCTAAAAAAATACCATTGGTCATTTGTATTGTATGACGTCATTTTGTCCATAGGGACTATAAGATAGATATCAACGAAAAGTAAAACAAATTATTTTTTCCTATGCTTGAATGTCTGGTTTGTAAAGCTTCTCTTTTATGGATGTTGCCATCCTTGCTCATATATTATTTTAATCTTAATAAATAAAGAGGAAACGTTTTATAACTTGTTAATTATAGGCGTTTAATATTTTAATAATTAGTACTTTAAAGTAAAAAAAACATTATACAAAGATATTTTAATTTATTTAATAGTAATTATCCTTATATTAAAGTAACAGGATGTCAGTGTCTATTTGTGTGTGTGTGTGTAACTGCCTGTCTGTGTGTAAATGTGTAGGGAAAGATCTCCCTAAATGTCAGCTGATATGGTTCTCCTCCACAGTCGATCTAGTAAAGCTTTATAGTATCTATTTACTATTTATATCTTTTTACAATGAGTGGCTTCTGCTGTTCATAGTAAATTGCTAAGAAATATCCTCACCTGCACCACTAGTATCTACAGAATTTGTATTCAAAATGGTAGAAAAATAGCTTAAAACTATTTGGAACATGTGTGACGCTAGACTCAATTGGTTCAGGAAAACTAAAGCTTCAGACAAAAAACTTACAACTTTATATAAAAGGATATGTAATAAATATCTATCGATTATTTTGTTAGGCCAAACTTTGTGCTAAAGTGATGGATGTGTGGTTTAGGAATTTGTAAGAAAAAAACCATCAGTTCTAGTTTATACAAGATAAATATATTTTTTTCGGGTATGCAGTTTGCATTTTGTAAAGTCCTGGTTTAAAGTTATTTAAAACTATTTCGATAGAAAGATGAAAAACGAGACAATAATGCTTACAAACGGATGAAAAATCTTATAAACAAAAAAAAACATTTTATAAATGTGACTATTACAAAATTTTTATTTGTTAAATCTTTTAACCTTCTCAAAATTTTGAAGTAGCATTTAATTTTTGTGTGGTATCTGAGTTTTTAAGGATCTTATTTTAAAAGATAAGGAGGAGTGAGTCATCTTATATTTGACAAAATTGTATGTTTTAGCATTGTAGATAATCCATCTATAAAGATAGATGTATACCCAGACAACTAACTGAAACCATTGTTGGGGACCTTTTTCATCTCCTAGCAAATCGCTCTCTGCTCTTTGGCGACTTGGCTCTGTTAATATTTGCGACGCTATGAGACATACAGTTATTTAACCCCTTCCCCCTCTATTTTTTTTACTCTAATATGTATGTAATTTATTTTGACTCATTAAGATTTATCTAAAAAAGGAAATTGATCTTCAGATTGTTAATTAAGAAGAAAAGATGTGGCTTTACAATAATTTAAACAACTGCGGATGATTCTCAGCTTTTTGTCTGTAGCTTACCCTAAAAAATTCAGCTATCTTTTTTTTACTTTTAAATGGCTTAGGTTTGTTTGCGGCTGAGCAAAACTCTAGGCGGCTATAATTTTATATTTAAATATAACTGCAGCCAATCATTTTTTTAAAGCTGTATAAATCTTTTTAGAAAAAAAACTGTAGCCGCGACGCTTCGCAGAAAAAAAAGCACTTGATCTTTGTTTTGTGTCAACATTTTCACATGACAATCATTTCAACCATCACTTGACAACTTTTCAAGATGGAGACCTACACCAAATCTTTGCTTTAAGTTTATTTAACCATCACTAGACAACCTTTCAAGGTGGTGACCTACACCAAAACTTTGCTTTAGGCACATTTTAACCATCACTTGACAACTTTTCAAGATGGAAACCTACACCAAATCTTTACTTTAAGTACATTTAACCATCACTAGACAACTGTTTAATATGGTGACCTACACCAAGACTTTACTTTATGTACACTTTAGGTCTGTACACTAGTTAATCATTTTAACCATCACTTGACAACTTCAATCTTTAAGTCTGCACATCGGTAATTAAAAGTATCTGAATGTCGGGATTAATAATGTACTTTTCAGTATGGCTTTGAAACCGATTAATATCCACTGGATTAGAACCGGTTCCGAGCCATACTGAAAAATCATGTATAGTACTGTTTTAAAATAATTTTTTCACGAATATTAAATAACAACCATAAAATAAATACTGGTTTTAATCTTACAATTTTTAAATTTCATATTCGCGGAAACCTGTCTAAAATGTGATGCGATAAATGACGTCACATTGAGCGACTTTCTTCGTCTTCTACGTTATGTTGTAAATTACTATTGTGGACTAAAAGATGTATTAGGAAAACCGCCATAAAATGAAGTACGTCAACTCAATCAAAATATTCATCTTTTTTTTGTGATAACTACTTGGTCACATTGTTAAATTAATCACCAATTAGGATACATGCCTTTTTATATGACCAGTGACGTGCAGAGGGTTTTTACAAGGATGGTGCGTGAAGAATAGTATACATTTTTCTAGATTTTGAATATTGATATATTAACTATTAACAAATTAATATAATTTTGGCAAATTGCCGATTGAAATCTAATATCCTTTAACTAAATTGGACTTTTTCTTTTATCTTTGCTCTACTTATTTTTTACCTTGCTTTAAAACAAAGTGTACAAAAATGAAGTGACCATTAACTTCTTGTGCTTAGTATGTGTGGGTGTGAGATATATTTGATATATAAAGCCATTTCATAATTTCCTTGTCATTACACTTGTATAAATTTTACCTTAGCTTGGCAGCGGTAGAGCTGCAGCTGTATATAGCAGCCTGCTAATTTTCGAATTATTTTCTGCTGGATTTAATCAGGGAGGAAGGGGACATTAGGCTGTTTAGTACACTAGTCTCCAAGGTTTTATAATAATCATATTAATTTCTTAACAAATTTGGGGAACTTTATTGAATTTTGTTTTGTTTGTTCATATATGATTCAACCACCATTTTTAATCTAGAGAAGGATTAACTTTAATTATAATTATTGTGGATGTTCATAAATTTATCGGCCATTTGCTTATCCCTTTAGATCCCTGAAAATACTGAAGTAGGTTAAATGAAATATAATCTAAGAGTTGCACTCTTGATATAAATTCTTTATTTTATCATGTTCTTCAAAATTAATAAAAGTTTAAAATAGTATAGTTACTTCTTTTTTGGAAAGAAATCACGTCTTTATTAATAATAGTTTTTTAAATATCTTTATATAATAAGTTTTTAATGAATTTTAGGTAAGTTGTATCTGAAAGTCAACTGATCATCTGATAACACGGTGAATAGCTAATAAATTAAGATAATAAATCATAGAGGAATGTTAAGTCGTTGTCCTATTCAATTTTAGTTTTAAAAGATTAAGTCAAATAATTTCAACCTTCCCAGGACCCATGCGAAGCTACATTGTAAAGGAGGATCATATCAGTTCAGCAATTAGTGAGATTCTTCAGTACTGACTTATAGATATTATGTTACTTTATAGATATTAAAGAACTAGTTAAAAACCTTCCCTGAAGCTTTAATGTAAAGGAGAAACATATCAATTCAGCGGTTAGCGAGTTCCTTCCCCTAGTAATCTCTGTCTCAGCAATTTACCTTTTTTTGTGCTTATATAAGCAATTTTGTCAGATTTAAGTAGGACGTGCTCACATCGGGAAAGTCAGCACTTTACAACAAAAGTGGCTTACTTAAATCGGACATGTCGGACTAACGAGCCATTTTCGTAGGTTAATTGCTTACTTGAAGAACTATTATTGCCCTATAAACCCCTAAAAATCCCCAAAAATAAGGGTGGCTGATAAGAATCAGCCAAATCGGACGCTTTTGACGTAAATGTCTTACAGATTAAGATTTTAATCCGGATTATTTTTCCTCAAAATTTAATCCCTTCTCAGCCATTTAGGCTATATTTGTAGTTGATTGCTTACTTATATCTTCCATTTTTGCTACAAAATCCTTACTTAAACAAGCCATTTTTGTTATTAATGTCCTACTTATATCTTCCATTTTTGCTACAAAATCCTTACTTAAACAAGCCATTTTTGTGATTAATGTCCTACTTATATCT
>LS057143.1:0-11285 GCA_900241095.1 Acartia tonsa
AAAAATCGTATCGGCGTTGAAGATATCTTCACCAAGAGAGGGGAAAGTGGAAAGGTAGATTACAGTTTTAGAGGGTCAAAACCATAATCATAGATTATATTTCTACTTCTATAAAAATGGATTCAACTCCCTAACTGTATTAGGAATATAGAAATCGATATATTTTTACTTTGATGTTGCACCAGATTTTCATGCACTCTAGTAAAGTGTTGCTTTCAGCTGGCTAAAAAAAAGATATCCACCATCGACTCCCTTTACCCCATCCCCTCCTTTTCTACTGGATGAACGAACTGACCAAAAATGATGTCCATATTAGCAAATGGAAACAAATGTTCCCCTGTCAATATATCCACGTATTCTATTTCCATTCCCATAGAAAAAAAATGGCATTTATTCTCTTGCTTTCTTAAATTTCGAAAAAAAATGTCTTGGGGTAAATTAGAACTCTAATGAACTTGCTTCTATTTTCTTACTAATTTGTCATTATTTCATTGTCATTGGAAACACATTTTACGAACGAACATCAGTATTTGAAAAATCTTGATAAGAGAAAATCTTCTAAATTTATTTTAAAATCTGTTAAATTTCACAAAAAAAAATTCCTATCATGTATTTGACTATTCATTAAGTTGTCCGTCTGTCTGTCGATATGCTTCAAAAGACAAAAGCTTATTTGTAAAAGTTTCGTGATTGTTTTTGCATACTCTCACTATTTCTAAATTAAATAAAAAATCTATGAAATATTATGTTTCAGATAATCAAAACAAAAATCTAATACAGTGAATTGAAAAATACATAGAAGAAAAGACACAAAATTTGTATTAATAAAATGTGATTAGAAAAATATAGAAATACGCCAATTTAATTAAAATCTAAAGTGAACATTTACCCACCAGACAACCTGCCCAAGATGTTAGATTGGAGATGGTTCTTTTCTAGTGATTATCATTTATGTGAGGAGATATGTGAATCATATTGTTAGATTCATATCTTAATTTTTGGTGAGTTTTTTCTAAAGTTTGTGTTCTATAGTGCTTAGTTTACAACCCATTGTACATATTATTTATATATGACGTTTTTGTATAATATGGGCTGGTAGAAGGGGGGTGTAGAGGGGGTGAATTACACGCCATTGTTTTCAGCATTTTAAGAAATTTTATTGGCATTTTCAGCATAGCATTTAGCACCTTGTTGTGAATCAGGCATATATTGAGATAAATGTTACAAGGTTAAAAAATACATAATTAGTGAAGAGTATATGCCTTCGAAATCAAAATGAATCCTATTTATTTGATATAACTATTCAAAAAGTAATATAAATATATATAAGTGTCATTAAGTGCTGTCTAGCAATTTATACAATGTTTATTTATAGCAACCTCTTATGCTATTTATATTATCATACTTTTTGTGGTGTAGCTATTCAGTTATAAGGATACTTCTGATCATACTCAGGGAGGAATGGGGCTTGGGCTGATTATTACACTAGTTCACAATTTTATATAATGATGTTTCATTATTTAAACAACTGTGGGGACTTTTATTAAATTTTATTTGAATTGTTCATTAATTTGAGTTTCCAACGGCTAATTGTAATCTATAGAAGAAATATAATTGTGTATCATTAGGTTTGAACATCAATTTATAGGTTTTTATTTAATCTCTTTAGATTCCTTGGTCATACTGTTTTTATTCAAGTACTATAACCAAAATGACTTTAATTTTAATTTTATAGACAGATTTTATTAATTTAGAAACAGACTTAATCTTCATTTTATTATATCTAATGCATCTTTAATCGTTATCAATTTAAAAACTGTTACAAAATAATTATTTTGATGTTTAATATCATTGTTCTTTTTTGACAATGCTCTGAAATGAAAAATTAAATGATAACATTTTATATCATATGTTTAAAGAAGGAAGACATATCATTTTTTAGGTGCAAGGTTTTTTACCAAAAGTTTGAAAATTAAATTTGGAACTATCCGATTTTGATGTTCATATTAAAATATAAGATTATTCCAGTTTTTTTTAGCCTCGGTCCATGCCATTAAACAGTAATTTATATTAGAATTTTCATTTTATTATTCGTAGAAATTGGTCTGTGATAAGATACGATACATGATTATTCCGTATGAATCTGAATCTGTTTTAGCAACATTATAAATTTTTATTCCCTTATATTGATTACATGATTACTACCGAAACCGTTGAATCTATGTTTCTTAAATGTTAAATATTTACACTGTCAAATGTCTATTTCTTAATTTTTTAGTATAAAATCCTTGGTTAGTGCAGTGTGAAAAAATGACTTTACAAAAAAGAAGAATTAACACTTTTAATTTACCGTTCTAATTATTAATCTGACAGTTCCCTTTACTGTTCTTTAATTTCTTCCTTGTACCTTAATTTTTATCATGCAATGTGTGTTCTATAAAGATTGTATTCGATTCTGTTCATATTCAAGCTATTCTATTATATAAGGTAGTAAGGGTTATTTGTCTGAAGCTTAAGATATCAATAATTATTAAACCACTTAGATTCCGTGATGGTTTTAGGCCATTCTATTTTCAGATCTAAATCTTGTGATGGTTTTAATCTACTTTCTAGACCTTCTCTGACTCTTCGAATACAGAACACTGGAATCTAGGGGCGTAGCAGCAAAATTATTACTTAGCCAATTAACAATGTTTTCAATCTAAAAAAAATATCATATCAAAGGATTATTAAGTATCTTCCAGGGATCTAAAGGGATAAGACAATGGCCGATAAATTGTTGTATATCTCCAATGATGAGAAACAAATTACCCCTTTTGTAGATTACTTTAGTGCTTGAAACTTTTGGACACTCAACTTAATGAACCAACCAATCAAAATTCATTAAATGTCCCCAAAGTTGTTAAGCCAACGAATAAAAAATGTTATTATAATTTTTTAAAACTTTGGGTACTAGTGTAAAAACAGCCAAATGTCCACTCCTCCCGGAAAACCTTCCCTGAAAAGGTAAATATGATTGGACCTGCTGTTTATTAGATCTTATATTACAAGTATTTTTTGGTTTTATTATGTGCTAAGTAGTAATTAATTTATTATTACTTGGATGTTTCACCACATTTTCATGTTCTCAAAAACGGGAAACCCGCAGTGGGCTATAATTACGCGATACCTATCATCCACCCTCTTTACCCCATCCCCTCCCCTTCTACTGGATAAACGAACGGACTAACAAATGAGCTCCATGTTGGCAAGCTAAATTGACGACAATTTTCCCCCCTGTCGTAATATCCACGCATATTCTATATTCATTGTCCTAGTTGTTAATTTATTATCAGATAGTACGTTTTTTACATGCAGCGTAAACTTGATTTTGCCCTTAAGCCTTTTTACACACACACACACCTCCCAAAAATACACACAAACCTACACTAAAAACACATAGTTACAGATAGGGGTAAAAATGATTATAAAACGGTATTTAACATTCTAGGGACTAATTTACAAACTGACAAATAAGTTTGCTAATGTTTTTTTAGAATTATAAATGTCCATAACAAACTAGGAATAAGAGTATAAGTCTTAAAAACTAAGCGTCATGACAACATCCATAAAAGCGAAACTCTTAAACGAACATTAACACTTGTAGAGTGTCAGAACTAAATAATCATAACATAAATGTAAACCTAAAAGTCGAACAAAATTGTAAGTAAATTTGTTAAAAAACTGAATAAATACAGGATAATGTTTAAGGACATACTTACATTTTTAGGACTTGATTATAGAGATGTTTCGCTTATTACATTGTAAAGTGTTGTCCTAGGAATCAGTATTCCAAAAATCAGATCAATCGGATAATTACATCATGTAAAAACTTGTTAAAAAAAGTTTTAAATCGACATGTTTAAAATGGACGTACGGATATTCTGGTAAAGATTATAGAGTTGCTACGTTTTCTAAATCGTACCTAACTACTACATGAATCACCATTCAAAGTTTGAAATCGATAGGACAATCTAACATGCCTAAATTAACGAAAAAAAAGCTATCCTTTCCGGACTGACGTACGGACGGACCGACCTAGTTATATAAAAGCTTCGCCTTTGAAACAGCTTTAGTTGCAATCGTAAAATTGATGTTCTTGATAGGCTTCTTAGCTCGTAGAAATTAAAGTTTAAACTACATAAGGGGATTCTATCATACAAAATATACTTACAGAAGCAGAAGTAAGCACACCGGCATCAAATGCATCCCAATCATACTCGGGAGTTGAGTAAGTTTTTACTGTTCCTGCGCAGTCTAAAATAATTTATTGTTAACTCTATTGGCAAACCAAAATAAATTTAAGTATATCCCCAATGATGATGCACAAAATTACCCCTTCTGTAGATTACATTTAGCGGTTTAAACGTTTGGATACCCAACTAAATTACAGGAGAGGACCAGGGATATTAGGGATAAGACAATGGCCGGTAAATTCATGTGCATCTTCAATGAGGATACAAAAAATTACCCCTTCTGTAGATTACAATTAATGGTTTAAACGTTTAGATACTCAACTAAATTACAGGACAGGACCTGGGATATAAGGGATAAGACAATGGCCGGTAAATTGATGTACATCTTCAATGAGGACACACAAAATTAACACTTCTGTAGATTACAATTAGTGGTTGAAACGTTTGGAAACTTAACTAAATGAACCAACTAATCAAAATTAAATAAAAGTCCCCAAGGTTGTTAAGCAAATGATTAAGAAAACGTTATTTTAAGGCTTTGGGGACTAGTGTAACAAACAGTCTTATGTTTCCTCCCTCCCTAAAAATAACAGCAAAGTATATTTTGCAAATCTTTAGCTAGTTTTTAAAGCAAATCTCAAATGGGATATTGAGACTTACCTCCAGACATTTCAACAGATGGTTTTGTTTCTCCCAACTCGTCAAATGGAACAATCAAATTATCAACCTAATAAAAAAAATTAAAAGCTTTTTATAGTGCCTGTAAAAATTAAAATTAAAATGTATACTGGCCTGCTATGGGTAATTTAGTCTGTGTATTGGTATATAATTGGTCATTTGTATTGTATGACGCCTTTTTTTTATAAACAACTTAGAAAAATAATTTTCACTTCATTCAATTACTTATAACATCCACTTTGAAGATGAAAAAACTAAATAATAGATTTTAACATAAAAATTATTTTCAGGTATAATATTTACCTTCATTCCATCACTTTCAGTTAGTTGAGCCATAATCTCTTGACCCCTAAATAAAAAAATATGTAAATTATAACTTTAAAAAAGGACATAACCTGTCACTAGCTGCTGCTGTGTTTGGTGCGCGACATTAATTGTTAGAGTAGGGGAAATGCCTTGGTCCAAAACAGGCGGAACTTATTGCCATGCACAGTTAGGACTTCCAGACAAAGGTCAAGCGATCAAAGATTTAAGTCTGATGGGTGTTACTTAACCTAATACCCCGGGTGTTTGAACAGAAAAGGAGATATGTGGCTCCCCTTAGTTATCCTGGGTTGATGGACCTGACGCGACATTAAAGTGTCAGCCCTATGAGGTAATTGTATGTAAGGCATGTCAACTTCGTTGATACCTTAACAGATATCATTAACAAAGTTTATGGGGTGGGGGGTTACAAGTTCAAATAGAAAGCTAAGAAATTATGGCTTATGAAGGGAACAAAATTAAATAAGTCCGTTTTTAAATTATTTTATACAAAATTTATACCTAATCATCCAGTTGTTATCACCCATAATAGCCTCCATAGCATAAGCTTCATGGAAGGGTCCCAGGAAAGATTCAGTATATTGGACAAGTTCCAAATGGTGTGCCTGTGCTGTTTCTACAAGGGCAGCATCAAACATGTCCTATAAGAAATAATCATTTGGACAGAGTCATCACAAATAATATTAAAGCTACTATTTTGCAAGATTAAAAAGGTAGAATCATCATTCAATTAAGCGGAGTTAATATAATACCTTATACAAGATCTCCAAAAAAAATACCTAAAAGAATTAATTAAATGGGCAGAACCATCACTAATTATGCATGATCGAGAGGGTAAAATGTTATTCAAATGGGTGGGGTCATTAAAATATTTAAACATACAAGAATAAATCACATAGGGCGGAGTCATTACCTGATTTTGCATGATCAAGAAGGTAGAAACAATGTCAGAATAAATTAAATGGGCGGAGTCGTCATCCATAACAGCTGCAATATCTCTATCCTGTAATAAAGTAATTCAAATACTATTAAATCATTTACGTTATCTTTTTTTATAGCTTCAGTTGTTTTAAATTTTTACACTTTAGTTTAAGTATAACTTTTTCAAAGGGGAGGGGAGGGTATTAGTTTTTTTGGAAGCGATTTATCTCGGGAGGTTGGAGGTATCCTCCCCAAAATAGCTAAATACCTTCCAGCTTTACTGTAAAGGAGAACCATATTGGTCAAGCGGAAAGCGAAATCCTTTGGTACAAACACAGAGACAAACATACTTTGAGTTTATTCTTGTTTATTCGAATATATTCGAATTATTTTTTACTGCATGAATATTTTGACTATATTCTTTTGATAATATCTATCTAAACATAGGAATCACCCTGTATAAATTAAGCCTATTTTACCTTTACAAAGCCAGGAACATCACCGCTACCAACTTGAGCATGGTTAACATTTTCAGCAACATACACTGGGTACTAGAAAATATTTTATTGAAGCAAAGCTTTTTAAAGTAAAAGAGAGGAAGAGAGAAAGAGCCAACACAAAAGCAACATGAAAAGATAGCAAGCTTAGACAGAAAGTCACTTTTAGACTAGCTTTACTACTAAGAAAGAAAAAAATTAACAATTTATGGGTTTGAACCATAATCAAAGGTAACAAAATAATTAGACATCATCAATTTGAAGCCTTTAGAGATAGAATAAACCAAAATAAGTAATAGATTTTTCACAGGCAACCCATAAATTAACAGAATCTCCTAAATTCTTACCATTTCAGGTACATTAGCTTCTTGTGTTTCTCTCCATTCTCTAAAGCATTTTAAATTTAATTCAAAGATTCTTTCCAGTATTTTTAAGAAAGAGGGGATAAAGTGTACTTACAATTATACAGAGAAAAGTGTAAAAAAGAAAAAAAACATGAATGACAATATCAATAAATGTGAAGCTCTAAAATGAACATAAAGAATTGTTAGAACTTATTAAGCAGAATAAAAATGTATAGGTATATAAATAAAATTGTCAGAAATAGTTTTGCAAAACTGTCTAAATACAAATATTGTTTAAGGACATGCTGATATTTTTAAGACTTGATTATAGAGATGCTTTGCATATAAAAAATACATTAAATGTTGACTGAATTTGAAAAAAAATCGTTATTTAAAGATTGTGATAGAAATTTTGATAAAATGTATTTCACCTGTAAGCATATGACAAAGCAAGACCATCAATGCTACCAATAACAGTTAAGGCAGGAACTACAATAGAATTTCATGTTTGATAAAAAAATTAAAAATATTTCATTATTAATTGTGTACGGTGCATTAAATTCTCATACACGTTTTTCTGGAAGCTCATCATACTGCCTTTAAAAAATGACGTCATACAATACAAATAATTAATAAGACTAAATTACCAATTTCAGGCTAGTATACATTTTAATTGACCAATGGTAGGCCTGTAATACGTCCTCTTTTATAGGCAGTATAAAAAGCTTAATTTTTCTGTATTTATTTTTTTCAAAATGATTAATTTAAGTCAAACGTTTTACTAAAGTTCAAGGTGCATTTAGAACCAAAACAGCAGGGTGATTTTATAGATAAAAAGGTAAAAATTCCGTTTAGAAAACCCCTAAATCCAAAACTTTAACATTTTAGCATTTTCCATAAAAAGAGGTTCTAAGGCCTTATTAAAACAAACATCATAATACTAATTTCTAAGATGTTTCCTATAATCATTTACACTTTGCATATGAGATCTATGTAGAAAAGTATTAGGTTAATTTCTAACCTGCATAGTTATTATCATCACCAAAAAGAAAATCTGTCAAATAAGATCCAAAGAGGATAACACCAGACACAGTTGCCATATTATCCTAATTTTTAAAATAATATTTTTTATATATTCTAATATGATTAAAATATCACAATCTCTTCAATGAAAAGCCAAAGTTTTGCAAATGTGACAAACGTAAGTAAATATATAAATTACTTTTTTTGTAACCCGCTCATTTTATGTTAGGTGATTCGAATTTCGGCCCAACACTGCGTCATTAATGGATATATTTAAAATGGTTCTTACAGCTACTATGTCGCGACATAAATACTTAGAGTAGGTGGAATAGTTAAGCCAAAAAACAAACTCATGACCTTGCACAGTTAGGATTTCCAGACAAAGGCAATGCAACCAAATAAATTGTCTGTAGGAAGTTTCACCAGCAAGATTCAGTTCAGAGATACACCAAAACGGTATGTTACCCAGGTTGAAAATCTATTTTTTTTAAATGGAATTATTGTGTACCTGATCCTGTAAATATTGTTCCAGCATAACACCTCCAAGACTGTGTCCAGCCAGATACAGCTTCCCACTGAATAGTTATTTCTTGCATTGTATTATAAACAGCTTTACGATCACATAAATTCTACAATTATTAGATTAAAACCAGTTTTTGGCACCGAAGCTAGTATTAGTTTCATGAGTTCTATTTTAGTATTCGTGGAAATTTGTTTGTAATATGAGTCTATACATGATTTTTCAGTAAGGCTGAGAACTGTTTCTAATCCAGAAGATATAAATCGGTTATGAAGCCATACTGGAAAATGTTTACTAATGTTAAATAATATTTAATGGATTCTTTATTTAAATCTACTCATATACATTCATTGTGATAAAATGAATGAATCTTTAAAGCTTAAAAAATTATTACTGACCCTAGCTGCTGATTTTCAGCCTGGCTTCTGCAAGAATTGATGGCACCGGCGATTTCAATTGGATTGGGAGTGTCTACAAGCCACCCCTAGAAACAAAAATAGCAAATTATTACTTTACATACACATAAAGACTCAGATATGTAAGCAAATGCAAATAATAAAGAAAAAAGATTTGCAAGAAGCGAACGACTAAAGTAAAAGAATAGAGGGTGACTTTACCCTTGGTTGGGATTCAGTGTCGAATTTCAATTGGGTCTTTGAATATCAGCCAATAACGTGGGAAATATAAACACAGCCGAGTTGCTACAAAAGAACAAAAAACAATTGGCTAGCAGGCGAAAAAGATCCCCACCACTTGGGTCAGGTAATTATCTGGATTCTACATCCACACCTATACATTACTTGCAAAACAAATCATAAAAAAAATACTTTTCTTATCAGTAGCTAGAAATTGCTTCTCCTTAGGATTTAAAATAGTTTAATCATTGTTTATATTATTTTACCTCTGTTACTCCAAACCATAGCTTAGCAGAAGGCATAGCTGCTTGAATACTTTTGGCTGAAAAAATTAAATGTTTTAAAATCTGTTTGTTTTACATGACAATGAACGATAAATTGATGTACAACTACAAATTATCTCTTCCATAGATTTTAAAATTATTGGTTGAATATTTTGAACACTGATTATCTTCATCCGATTGCCTAATTTTATTGAAGTATGGTCTGTTTTTAGTATGTTGTTTTCGAAATCTTTGACAAGTGCACGTTGATCTTTTAAAAATTAACGATTATAATAATTCTATCTTTAATGATTACCTAATGGAATATATCGTTCTCCAGGATAGTTAGCTCCAGGTATCATAATTATTCCAATCTCCGCCCCCTCAGAACCTTTGTATAAATAAATATTATGTGTCCAGGATAGTTAGCTCCAGGTATCATAATTATACCAATCTCCGCCCCCTCACCACCTTTGTATAAATTAATATTATGCATTTGGTTGGTAATTTTTGATTTATTGCACTAAAGCTTTTATCCGATGTAAACCTAATACGTAAATATATATATATATTTTTTAGTGGCAAAATTATTTTTAGCTTTTTCCTTAGTTTGCATGATTCATGTAACTGCTTAAACCCCATTATCGGCGCCGGTAATATTAATGTTCATTAAAATATAAAATCCACGTCCAATTGAAATTCACCTGGACAAAAACCGGTTGAATGTACAAAAAAATTTACATGATAATTGGTAAATTTAATAAATAAAAGTATTTCAGAGTCAACTTAATAAAACAATTCCTTCCAACTTTCAGTGCCCATCCAAACCTAGAGAATGACAAAAATCGTCAAAAAAAATTGGTTGAGCAGACTAATTGACCGACATATAGCATAACTTCTCTATAATAACCAATTGTAAAAAGGTTTATTACCTAATGGTGTTAGGAGTTCACATGTTGCTGCCAGGCCAAAACTAATATAAAATGTAAACTCTTAACAACGGATTAATAAATTTCATGTAATCATATTTTTCATTCAATTTGAATTATTAGGTACGCTCTTCAGGTTTACATATTAAAAATGTATAAACCTGTTGCTAATTTGCCAATGTGTTCCTTTAGTAAATTTATTAAGCACTTAAACTAGTTTGTATTGGCTGCTCATGAGAGGCTGCCGAACAGTAATTTTAAGTTGCGGTTGGTTGTTTGATGTTATAATATAAGATAATCTAATTTTCATCTACGTTCAGTTAATTGAAAAACGTTTCTTAAGAGTTTTTATTTTTCCTGGCATTATATAAGATAAAACTTAAAATTACTAATATTCTGTACATCTTAACACTTGGAGTTACAAAATTTAACTAAACAATTATTAAGAATAAATCTTTATCTTTTTATCATTCTTAATTATGTAAGAAAAATCAAATGCATCATTAGAAACTATTTACTAAGTATATTTGCGATTACTTTTATTTAATGAAATCTTCTAATTTTTAACATGTACAAAACGGCCTGCTATATTGCATCAAGATCCATGACAGATCTATATAGGAAATAAACGTCTATAATTGAGCTCGAATCTTCCAAGCGTACAGTGTATAAAACTCATAGTGCTCCAATAATCCCTATTAAATTCTCATTGACCAGAACGTTAAGACCCATTATTCTACTTTTAGCATCATAAATTCAGTTTTTTAATTCATGTTGCTATTTAAATAACATTGAAGTATTTGATTTTTATTCATAAAACAGAAAACTTAAATTTATAATATAGTAAATCTAAGAAAACTTAGTTTTAAAATGAAATGATTCATGCGACACTCCCGTAATGTGGTCAGATATTAAA
>LS057144.1:0-11282 GCA_900241095.1 Acartia tonsa
GTCCATAAACATTATTCTGTATCAAGCAGTTTTTCAACAATTTTACTTACAATTTTACTTCGACATTTATACATTTATATTCTGATTATTCAGTTCTGACACTATACAAGTGTTAGTGTCCGTTTGTCCTACCGTTTCAGTGTTTCGCTTTATGGATGTTGTCATCCTTGTTAAATTCTGATTTACATGGTTATTGTTCTTTTATTTTTATCTGTTCTTTTCTATTAGATAAAACATATCTTTCTTTACTCTCTAGCATCAACTTAACAGGGACGGGGGTAGGTTTTCAACAACTTAAAAATATTTAGTTATCCATGGACAATTATGTCCATTAATAACAATTATGCAGCAATAACAGGCAAAGAGAATTCTGATGGTGAAATACAATTTAGGTCCTACAGACTAACCATGATAAAAATAACCTTTTTTTAAAAAAAATTGTATTTAACGTTAAGTACAACTAAACAAATTTCAGTTATTTTAGTCTGCATTAAATATAGAGTGTGACATTTTTTGTGATGATTCTCCTAACTTAACAAATCATTTTTTATTTTTGAATGTTTAGTTGTAGATAATGGACGATAGATTTATATAAATCTCCAATGATGATAAACAAACAAAATTTTTCCTTTTGTAGATAAAAATTTTTATTGAAAAGTTTGGATACTATTATTTGGACCATTTAATCAAAATTTTAAAAAGTACCCATGTTTTATGAGCCAACGAATAAGATAACTTGGTTTGTTTTAAAAAATACTTGATACTTTGCCATATTTCCAATTTACTATGCTTTCTTATTTATGAAATACAGCATATTTGCTTTATAATTAAAAAAAAAACACTTTGAATATGTGAATGTGTGTGCCTGTGAGTGTAGCCAATGCTGTCAATAATGTTTATTTATGGCTCTATCTTGAATCCATTTTAGCACAATTCATTGGAAAAACTAGACATAATAATAATACAATAGAAAGACAAATTATTATACTGGAACACAATCCTTTCATCATCCAATCATATAATAAAAATATATAATAATGTCTGTTTGTCTATCCATATTTATATAAAACACTTGTATTCCAGGTTCCGGGTAATATCTTTAAGGTCATGATGACCGATGGGGACAGCGGAAAGTGTCATGTGTGACGTCATAAAAATACGTTACCCATCTCTTTTTTAGGAGATCTTTTCACACTTTTCCCCTTTTAGACTTATTCTAATGACGTCACACATGACACTGTCCCTTATCGATGGCTGAAGGGAAATTTGAACCGTTGAATAACGGACCTTAAATTTAAACTTACTGTTATTACTTTTCAAATCTTCTGTCGCTTATGCCTTGAAAATTATAGATTAAAATTTTTCAATTGATTTAATGGTAAAATCTAACTAAACAATTCCATACTGTACAATTACATGTTTTGACTTTGTGTTTTGGGCCAAGGCATTCCACTAGTTATATTTAAACTTGTTACCGATGTCTTGTTTTTATTAGAAAAAATTATTTTATTTTTTTTCTTATTGAGTTCTTTTTCTTTATGTTAAAAGGTGAATCTATAAATATTTCTATTAAAAAGGAACATTTTCTTTTATCTGGAATTCCTATATACTGAAAAGTAAGGGTCTTATTATCTGCGATATAAATAATCCTGTTGGCCTTGCAAGTAATAGAGCTTTCACACAAAAATGCCCATTGAGCACTGTTTTCCCCTTAACTTTTATGGATGTAGTCTTCCTTAATTGATTTTCAAATTCATGCATTTCATATTCAAATCACTGAAGAAAAAAAAATGCCTATCGAAGGCTAGGTCAGGCTACATTTCACCACGTAGCTCCTAAACTATACGTAGCACAGGATCCGTTGTTATATTTCCAAAAACTAGAGTTCATACCGGTTCTAACGATATGCATAACATTTTCTACTATTAACACAAGCCGCGCAATTTCAATTTAAAAAAAGTCCGCATTTTTTTGCACACCCTTTACGTTACTGTAGTGATAGGGTCTTACAGGATTAAGCTCCCGCAGGTTCTTTAAATAAAAAAAAATTAAGGGGAGGGGGTTTCGTGATCAAAATACAGGTTTGAGTGAAAGCATGATCTAAGTTTAAAATCAACCATGAAATATTACAAACGAAATATCTATACCAAAGAAATAAAAAAAAATATTAAAATTTGAGCTAGGTTTTTAAAAGCTAAGCTTTTCTATACTCCGTAACGGTTAGCTCTTTTCGTTAATTTAGACATGCTAGATCTCAATGATTAATGATGATTCATTTAACAGTTAGGTAAGATTTAGGAAGCGTAGCAACTCTATAATCTTTACCAGAAAGCTCGTAGTTTCATTTAAAACATGTTTATTTTTAACTTTTATGTTAACCATTTTTCATGTGATATAATTATCCTATTCATCTAATTTTTGGAATACTGAATCCTAAGACAACATAGTACAATGTTATAAACGAAGCATCTCTATAATCAAGTCCTGGAAATGTAAGTATGTCCTTTAACAGTTTCCTGTATTTACGCAGTTTTGCAACAAATTTACTTACAATTTTTTTTTGACTTAGACATTATATTCTGTTTTTTTCAGTTCCGACATTCTTACAAATGTAAATGTGCGCTTTCATTTCAGATATTCGCTTTTATGAATGTTGTCATCCTTATAAGCTTGTGAATTGGATAACTGTCCCAATAATAAAAAAATGGCTGATACTTCCTCATTGTTAAACATTAAGATTGATCAGGAGAATAGGTTTTTACAATACAGCTAAAATTATACTTATATCAGCGAATACTAGATTTCATGAACGACAGAATCTTTTTAGATTATGCATTGATTCTTATATATGCTATAAAACAAAATTTTGAATGTTAATCTGTCCCTTATAATCCTATTATATAAAAAACTAAGGTTGTTTTGTCTGCTTAAGATTTCAATAACTACTTAAACAATTGAGTTCTCCACTTGAAGGACAAGATGGTTTTAGGTTATTCCAACTTTTAGATACAAGTCTTTGGATGGTTTAAGGCTATTTTTCAATCTCCGAATGCAGAACCTACCTCTAGATGGTAGAGAGCAGGCACTAGCCTAAACAACTGTATTGATAAATTTTCTAGCGCGAATTTTTAATTTACCTCTGAATAAAGAATGTCAGTGAATCAACCAAGAAAAATTTTTAAAAACCAACCAACCCCACCATGTTTTTATTTAATGTGTTAACTTATCTTAAACTAGCGGCTACGCCCCTAGAGGCCTCTAGGGGGCACTTGAGGAGGAGAGAGTCAAATCTAATAACCCAATTTCTTATTCTAAATTTTTTTGTTTGGGGGGGGGGGTTTAATTTTTTGGGGGGGTGTCCCATCCCCAAAAAAATAGTTATAAACCTTCCCGGGACCTATGAGAAGCTACCCTGTTAAGGAGAATCCGATCGGTTCAGCGGTTAGCGAGATCCTTCGTTACAAACAAAGAGACAAACAAACAGACAAACAGACAGACAGACAGGTAGACATCGTTCTACTTTGTATTATAGATGTAGGATGGTTATTACAACAGAGTGGATGTAGGATATATTGTCAGGAGAAACATTTTTGTCAATTTAGGTTGCTAATATGGACAGACATCATATATTGCTCAGTAAGACCTCATGTATTGGTCAGTTAGTTCATCCAGTAGGAGGGAAGGGGTTTAATATAAATCATCTGCACTTAAAAATTCTACCTGGCAAAAAGCAAAGCTTTGTTATATTGATCCATAGCTCCATAACAGTCTTTATTCTTATAACAATAATTTCCCTATAAAAGTAAAAAGAATATGTTTAAATCTACTAAAGAATTAAAATATGCAAATAATTGAAGTTTTTTACAGTGTAAAAATATAAAAGTCCTTTTTAAATTTCTATGCCTTTCCAATACATTTATTTTGTAATGAATAGTTTACATAACTGAACAAATATGAATAATTACCTTTTCTTTTAAAGCTTGAGCAAGGTTCGAATTTTTCCTAAAATGAAAAAAATAAAACATATTATTATTATTATTAAAACCAACAAGCACCTAAAATGCATCACAGTTTGATTATACTACTTATACTAAGTAAATCATTGTTCATTGCCAGGTTTTGGGCTATTTTTGGAATTTATTTCTTTGTTTCTCTCTATAGACTAGTGGCGAAGTAAATCAAAGTACATTCAAACACAAAAATTTATAGGATATCAATAGCCACCAAAAAGGGACCTATGCTATAATTTAATATATTTAAAATAGATGAAGATAATTAAAATCAAAACCTTGTAGATGATTTTGAAACATCCAATTCTTTGGTATATTCACACTCTGGAAATTCCGACAAAAATCTACAGATTTATTTTACATACTTATAACACATTTAGAAGATTTTCTATAATTACATAATGAACCCATCAAAGTAGCTTTTTAAAATCTCAACTATTATTATTTTTTTGTGTAATTTAGATCAATAGTTGGGTTTAGGCTATTATTGTAACCATCTTTAAAAATTAACATTTAAAAAACAAAGTATTCCCCCCTTTAAAAAAATAAAATAAAGTATACACTAAAGTTTAAACATGCCACTCTGTGCGAAGTAAAATACAAAAAACACCTCCCCCTACCCGCATTATAAAATGAATTAAAAATATCCAACCCAATATAATCTAACCTCACTTAATGTAAATCACAAAAAAACTTCCCCTTTCCTATTTCTTAATTTATTTCAAATTAAGAGGGAGGGGGAGGTTTTCTTTGCTCGACTAGGTACTTTGAGGGAAACCACCAATACATTTTTTTTTCAAATTAGAATATTTTATGTTAAAAAAGGCCCCAAAAACATTTAATTTGCTAATATGCCATGCAAAAAGCTTCGCAAAATGGAAAATAATCATTATTGAATAATTTATGCATGAGTAAAATTCCTGATTCTTTGAATATTTTTATTTTCATTGTCCTCCTCATCTTTCCATATCTCTGGATCCCTCTAAACATTAATTAGTACATTTGATGGCATAATCTTTATTATAAGGTTTTATCACTGAACTTATGACCGCTTTAAGTCAACATGGCGCCTCAGTTGTTGGATACATCTGTATTTGTTATACCTGTCTTTTACCCACGACCGTGGCTCAACCCGTAGCGCACTCGCTCGTCGTCGAGGAGGTGATAGGTTCGAATCTTGGCTTGACACCGCGTCATAGCTAAAGACGTTAAAAAAGTGCCTACAGCTTCTATGTCAGGTGTCAACAATAATAGTTAGAGTAGGGAGAATGCCTTGGCCCAAAATAGGCGCAACTCATTACCATGCACAGTTAGGACTTCTTAGATAAAGGTCGTGCAATAAAGGTTTGGTTGTCGGATGGGTGTTACTTAACCTAATACCCCGGATGTTTGAACAAAAAAGGAGACATTTGGTTCACCTTGGTTATCCTGGGTTGTTAATGTTGAACCATGGCGTTTCATGTCATGGACAGTATCTCCGCCCGTATGAGGTAAATGAGGTAAAATGTAAATTAGAATAGGTATACAGTTTTTTAGTATTATTTAGGCACCTTCAAGCTTGTATTTCTTACTTTTTTTATGGGTCCAGTGGCCGCAAGGCTGAATAGATTCAAAAATGTTAGTATTAAAGTTCTGTTTCTTGAAAAGTCAGAATTTTTAAACTTTACCTTTCTTGCTACTATTTCATGCATTTTTAATTTTCGCCGTCAAATGTTTTATTTACATCAAAGTACTAACCAAAATATTTTTTAACACATAATACGTTTATCTATGAAAATCTAATTAAATAAATATGAAACAATTAGACCTTTATCTAGCAGCTGTGTCCCTAGCTTCTAGAGGCTTATCTACTAGAGGAATACGTCCGTCCGTCTGATTGTTAATTCAAGCATGTTATAATTGTCGTATCTATTTCAAACATAAATTCTTTTTACTTGATGTAGTTGCAATGATTCTTAAAATTTCGATTACTTGAGCGATTAGGCTAATGTAACAAGCGAAACGTCTCCATATGGAAGTCTAGAGTCTTAAGTACGTCAATTAATTTTTTGTTTGTTTTATGGATGTTGTCATTCATGTTAAAATATTACTTTACCTCTAAACTAATTTCACTAAATATCTTCTGTATAAAAGATTGTTTCTCCATTGTAGAAATAATTAATAATTTGGATCTGAAACTAATTTCATACTAATATTTATTTTCTTATATAAAATACTACTGAGGATACGGTTCTTCTTTTCAGTGAAGCAAATAGGGCCAGGGAAGATTTTTTATCATCAAAAAAAAAAATACGGAGAATCGACTTATCTCTTTCCCTCAAGTACCCTTATAAGCCTAGGGGCGTAGCCGTTAGTTAGTCATAACGTAAGAATAACAAAAATGTACTGAAATTATTATTTTATTATAGTGGTAAAGAGTAAAAATATCCGACTATTAATGATTTTGCAAATTTTGTCAATAAATCACTGAGGATAAATTTTTGACTTCTGGTTTAACCACCGCTATATGATCTACAGCTATGTTCTTTTTTTTTTAAAGTAATATTATTTTCACAAGTAACAAAAGCATGTACATACAAACATGTCTTGATTCCGGCAAAAATAGAATACGCTTGCTTTGTAAACAGACAGAATCCATACAATTGTTCACAAAGATGGCTTTCTTTTCTTTCTGCCTATGCAGTGCATGAGATAATAAGGAAAGTTGCTGGGGTATGGGGATAGGACAATGAGCTTTAATTCCCCAATTTTCTGTATGTGCGATAATCTAATTAATAGTTAACTATAACGATTTAGAGTTTTCAAGCAAAGAAAATCCCCCTTATTTTGAAATAAATTGAATAAAGGGAGGGGGGTACTTTTTCGTGTGTTCGTATTTTTTTAACTTTAGGTCAAATTATGTTAATTTATAAATAGCCTTCAACATATCTTTCCCTCCTAATCTTTACTAAAGTCAGAAAATTAATATATGAAAGGGGTAATCTTTGATTATCATTAATTGTCTTATCCCTGCATTCCATGAATAAATGCCTAGGTATGAATATCTGTTCCGCTTCCCCCCGATTGTGCCTATGTCCTTTCTTTATAACTATTGTAACTTTCATTTTCCTGTACTCAGAGATATAAGAGATGTAAGAGATAAGTAAAAGATAAGAAAATGGACGATGATTGTATTTGTATTTCCTTAATTATGAGGAACAAGATATCCCCTACTGTAAATTAGAATTATTAGTTGAAAAGATTGGATACTACAAAACTACAAAAGAAATTAAAATTCCATAAAAGGATAAAATTACACTTCCATATTAAATCATAGATATCAAATTAACATATACGCGTCTATGGTCGTTTTTCGGTCTTGTTTATTTGTATAGTAATTAACAGCGTAAAATATAAAAAATTCTTAATATTTTTAATTGAAGGCAGTAATTGTTTTAAAAATGAAAACAATGGATAATATTTTGTAATTTTTTCATTAATTTACTAATTAAGTTTTTCCTAATATTAGGATATGAACGGATAGAAAGTACCCCATTAGTTGAAAATAAACCAGAGGTGAATTCTTAAAAAAAACTTTTGCCTCACTAAAATCAGTTTTCCCCACTAAAATTTTAGTGAGGCAAAATTATCCCCTCTAAATTTTTAGCGAGCCTAACTGATTTAGTGGGGCAACCTGAATTTAGTGAGGCAATTTTTAAAAAAGAATTCACCTTAGGTTAATTGATATATTATTACTTGCATGTTGCACCAGATTTTAAAGTACTCTAATAAAGTGATACTCGCAGCTGGCTAAAATAACTATACCCCCCATTCACCCCCTTTACACAATCATCTCCTCTTTTACTGGATGAACAAACTGACTAATGAATGAGAACCATTATTGTAGCAACCCAAATTGACGACAAATTTTCCCCTGTCAATATATCCACATATTCTATTTTCATAACTAGGATGATAAAGTCCATCTGAGTAGCTATGAAATAGAAAATATACATGTGTTCAAAAATAATAAGTATAGGTACACATTTTGTAGTATACAAAAAAAAATTCTTATTGCAAAACACTTTGAAATGCAGTTATGGAGTTGCTATGATTAAACACTGCACCTAATTGTTATAGAAACCAAAAATGACGAATCTGATTCTGTACCACTTTTGCACCACTTTTAATTCCTGTGACGTAATACAAATGAGTGAATCTCGATTTTTTTAGGGGTTTCCTTTCCCACTTCTCCTCCCATTTCCCGCATTTATATGACGTCACAAGAATCAGAAGTGGTACAGATTGGGCGTCGTCGTCTAAAATGAACTCCTATAGAGTTTAAGTTGAAATGATGATATTAACATTCATGCAATTACAAGACAACTTATTTCCGAATATTTTGAAGGAAACGTCCTAAATGAAGAGAGACTTCCATAAACACAGCAAAGTTTAAGAGATCTCAAGTGATAATACAATGGATGGTAAATTGATATACATTCTAAATGATGATAAACTATTTAATTATTTGTAGGAAAGGTTAAGGCTGATAGATTTAACAAACCAATCAAGATTAAATGAATAAAAGCACCAAAAAGTTTTTAAGTTAACGAATAAGAAATCATGATTAAAAGTTAAAATTTTCAAAAGTTTATAAAACTTGAATTTCAAAGGTACAAGAAAATAACTGACTCGTAAAACAACAAAAACTAATTAATATATGATATTAGATAACTAATTTCATTAAAAAATCCTTGAGTAACTTTTCATTAGGGACAGCCACATCATAGTGAGCATCTTTTAGCATAAAACATCGAATATCTGCATTATGTCTAACTATAATTACCCCCATTTATAAAAACAAAAAAAAATTTTGAGGGGATTCAAAGGTTAGTTGGAAGGAATAAAATTATAATATATTTCTATAAAAATGTAATTTAAATATTAACATGAATTCGAAAACTTAATTCATTCCAAGAACAAATTGAAGAAAGGTTTTATCATTTTGGTCAATGAGAGTTTAATCAGGATTATTGGACAACAATGAGTTTAAAACACTTTATGGCTGGAGAACTCGAGCTTACCCATATACCTGTATATCCTATAAATCTGACAAGGAAGCAGGCCCTTTTGTAAATATTAAAAATTGGAAATTTCTATGTAATATAAGTTGTCACAAATATCTTTATTAAATAATTTACCCCCAAATTCCTTCAAGGGGGGGAGGAAACAAAATACCTCTTTAATCCTCCACCCTGTCCAACCACCTTAGACCTACCAGTTTACACAATTTAGCCGCAACATTTGACAGTCCACAGCGGCCATTAATTGCGCGGAAAAATAACGGCTGATAATCCTTACTTACTCTATGATAAAGTACCAACATTTTTCTATTATGAAACACCTAATTAGTACCAAAAAAACATGTTAATGATATTATTTAACACTTTATATAATTAGGCAAAATAGATACCAAGTAACTATTCTTTTAAATAATTCTTTTGTTTGGAGGTCACAGAAATTTATTTTATAAAAAATTTCCAATTTATTGTAAAATAGCGGTTACATCCCTAAAAGCCTCTAATGGCTTATGATGTGGAGAGGAGGGGGAACGTAGGAGTCAATCATCCCCCCACTTTTAATTTTAGTTTTAAAAAGTAAAGAAAAAAAATTAGGTTTTTGGTGGGTAATTTTTATAGGGGTGATTTCTTTTTGGGAGGTTGGTGGTTTCCACCCCAATATAGTCATAAACCTTCCCGGGAGCTAAACAGACAGACACACAGACACATTGTTGCTCAAATTTAGGCATGTTTGAATTATCCTATCGTTTTCAAACTTTACATGACTTAGCAGCTAGGTACAATTAAGATGAAGTAGCAATTCTATAAATCACCGTAGAATATTAAACGAGTTGTTATTTGTTAATGTTCGTTTGTCTAACCTTTTAATGTGATAGGCTTCGTTTTTATTGATGCTGGCATCCTTGCTATGTTAACATTTGCTTTTTCATGTGAATGACTTTATTTGTGTAGGTGAACGAAAGTTTTTTTGGTTGCATAGTTTGTTTTGTAAAGTATAGGTTTACCAAAGTAAACAGAAAATTAATCTCGTCAAATTTCTCAAAAGGTGGGGAGGATACAAAATAACAAAAAAAAAATAATTCCGTGCTTACACACTAAGTGCCTGTTGAGTACTCAATACCTCCCCCCCATTCCTCCCAACTTTTTATTTATAAAATAAACTGAAAAAAAAGTGCAGTTGTATTTTTTCTTATGCCTAATCCAAGCTCAGTACCAAATATATTCTAACAAAACCCAAAATTACCCAGTAATACAATATATTTTCTGTACATATTTAGTAAATGCAAACTATATATATCAATTCAATTATTGTAAAGTACATTAAGGTACTAAGCTGTAGCCTGTTGTTTGATGATACTGATGATAGTGTCTAAAAAATGACGTCAAACTGGCCTAGTGTTGGTCAATTAAAATGGCGGTATGCCTATCATTGGTCATTTGTTTTGTATGATGTCATATTATTGGGCACTCTCATCAGTTTCCTGAAGTATTATTTTATGTTCTGCTCCGTGAGGTAGGACATAATCTGTTACTGAAGTAATCTAATATCTAAAGTGTAATATTTGCATAATTAATTAATTTTGGCTATTTGAAAAAATCCGCGAAATTGATTGAACGCCAAATCTGTGGTTAAAATGTTTAGTTTTGTTAAGCATACTTGACAATGACAACCATTTTGTATTTAGTGGTTTTATTACATTCTAGTTAACTGCCGGAAGGGAGAGGGTGTCATGTTCGAATCTTTATTTGGTCATTATGTAATTCTTTTTCATTTGTTACATAAAATACAAGTTAGAATTGTTTGATCCAACGACTGTATTACTACTGCTAAGGATCTGAACCTGGGGGCTACGCAGTATTCAATATAACCTACCCAAAGGTACAGCAAGACGGGGCTCGGTCAAAAAATACTCCCCCACCCTTCTCTTCTTAGTTTAATTTTTTTCAAAATAAGGAGAGGGGAAGGGTTTCCATGCTTACTAGGCACATTGAGGGAAACTACAAAAATTTCTGCAGGGCATGCTGGTTTCAACTCCTCACTAGCAGCTACGCACCTGGAGCCCTTTAAGGGCATTTAATTCTTTTTTTTCAAAGGTGATTTTCTCGTGGGTGGGTGGATAAAATAGTTTAAACCTTCCTTGAACCCATAAGAAGAACCTTATCTGTCAGGGGTTAGAATCTTTCGATTCACACATACAGGAAGAAAATCTAA
>LS057145.1:0-11280 GCA_900241095.1 Acartia tonsa
AAAGTCACGCAGTTTGGGCTCTTTATCTTTCACACACAGAAAATGAGATAGAAAAAACCGGATGGGGGGGCGTTCAACGCCCTTCCCCCGACCGTTAAGGGTTAAGTCTCTATCAAACATATTCTAGCTTTAGATAATTTTCAAGGAATTATTTAACGCCATTAAACCCATTGCTAAAGTCAAGGTGCTGTTAATAAACGTTTCAAAAAAAAAACTAAATGTCTGTAAGGGCTTGTAACTTTTATACGGCAACACTTGTCTTTAAATCTGTTAAAAGTGAATCTTTTCTATATTTAAGCTATGAAAGTAAATGATGTATTTGTTAGTTTCTTTGGGATGTTATAATTGTCCTATTACTTTCTAACTTTGCATATTGATTAATTAGAGTAAAACACTAGAGGGAGAAAGGGTTGACTAACTGTATCCCCCAAACACAACCACCTTGTGCCACATTTTCTATTGGATCATTGAAAATGAACCAATGCAATGGTATTTTATTATATTAACACAGTGAAGTAACAGAAAATAATTTAGAAGCAGACGAAATAGATCTTAGAAAAGGGAAAGGAGGCAGTTGTCTGTATATAAATCTATACTATAGATCTGTTATTGATTAACAAGATCATCTATTATCTTCATTCTTAAATTATAACTACAGTCCCCTAGATTAGGTACAATGTTGTTAGTAGTTCACTCTATATTTAAATCGATTTATGTTCAGTTTTATTATTATATTTCTTCAAGGGTAGACATTTTGATAAAGTTTATCTGACTGTCAGATTTTTAAGCTACGCTATGTCAATGTCATCCTTGTTTTTGTGTAAATCTAGTGTGAAGGTGAAGGGTAATGATGTATGTATGTCATATCTTTTTTAAAAAGAAATACAAGCAAGATACAGATATGTAGTTTACGTTTAATTTCTGAGCTATATGGTTTCTTGATGGTAACCATTTTCAAATTAATAATCAAAATTGCCCAATGAATATATTTTTATTTCTCTTACTTATAATAAAAACATTTCAATAACGCCTAACTTTCCGAAATACTAAAATTTTTGCGTTCATTGGTCTGAACACGTCTCGACTTAAGATAAGAAATGGTAGACAAGATTGAAAACGTTAGAATAAAAATAAGATGTAAACCTCTTTTTGCAGTGAACGGTTTAAGAAGTTGATTTTAAACATATTTCTCAAAGAATTACATAATTTCAATATGATTATTGCAGAAAAGATAAAGGAGTTTGTACTTGAAATGATTAGTTTAGACTGGTTTAAATGTTAAATAAAGTATAAAGAACCAATTACTGCCGTTATATACATAGCATTTCCTATTTCTATAAATTTTGTCCTTGGGTGAGGGAGGTCGGAACTGTCCTTTAAGATCTTTGGCTTCGAATAAACAAATCTACTTCTACTAGAATTTCCACATCATAACGTACACAGTTCAAAAAAAGTTTTCATATTTTACATAAATTGACATACAAACGTACATACAATAAAAAACGCCAAATCAGAAGGACAGAAAATGACTTGAGTTATTGCATGTTTTATTGATGAGTAAAATGAGTTTCTATTTGAAGGAAGAACGGACATATATTTTATCCTATTAGAAATAGATAAAAAGCCATTTGGATGTGCACACAAAACAGATAAAAATGCACAAACTGTAAAAAGAGGATTTTTTTCCCTTTCCTACTATTTTTATTTTCTTTATAATGATATCTGTAGAATACGACACTATTCCACACTATTTGAAAACATAGTTTTGTTTAAAATCTATAAAAAGTATTATGCAGTCTCCCTCAAAGTGTCTAGTCGAGCTTAGAAACCCCAAATTTTGAAATTTTGAATTTGATTAAAGTCCCTCAACAGATTATGACGTCATGCAATAAAATAACCAATGAGATTCCAGCATAAATTTTACCATTGGTCAATTACACATCTCATTGGCTATTCTATCGCATGACGTCATAATCTGTTTAGGAACTTTAATGACCTTCAATTTGATTATTTGTTTATCCCTTAAGGTTGTGTATTGGGTGACCTCAGAGGTTATTGCATCACAGGTAGAGGCCCTATATGGTTAGATACCCCTGAAGGTTGTAGTATAATTTTAAGTTTTTTTTAAATCTATAATATGTATTTGTATTTCTGTCTATAGACGTTATCATCTTTTAGAATTTTGTTCACTTATCTTATAAGAAAATAGATAATAGAACACATACTTAAATTTTTAATGAAGATTTTTTAGCAGTTTTATACAATGTACAGTCGATGTTAGTGTCACTTTTTGGACCATTGAAAGGGCAATAAAAGGAATAACGCTTTCAAAAGACGAGGGATGGCAAACTGTTTAGGGATAAGGTGTTCAGTCAATTTGCTTTGGATTTTATTTTATTGGTAAAATTTTTATATCTAAGTAAGTACCCTAATATCATCATAAAAATAGATTAAAACCTGCCTGAGCTTGAATGTTTCTTTTCAATGCATAGCTAAATTGGCAAAACTTCCTTGATTTCTAAGCTAACAAAATAAGCATCGACCGTGATATCCTTTTTTTAATAAATAGATGAAAATGTAATAATTATAATTATATCCAAAGATATTGCTACTCCACTCAAACTGTTACTATCACGCGTCTGACATAAAAGCTGAAGTAAATTTTTAACGTAGCTTTCATAGTTGCGGCTGTATTTAGTCAAGAATCGAACCCACAAGCTCCCCAAATTACTTCAAAGAAAGAGTTCATTGTTTTCCAGTATGGCTTTGATGCCGATGAATATCTGCTGGATTAGAACCCGTTCTTAGTCATACTGAAAATGTTTGTATATCATCGTATCATAGACAATTTTCTACGAATAGTAAAATAAATCATAAAATGAATACCACTTTTGTTAGCGCGGGACTTTAGCCTTTTTTGGTTAATAAAACTGTTCATAATTTTTCAGTTTAATATCCGTCTATAAAGAAACCTGTCTATAATACAATGCGACAAATAACAATTATTGTCAAAATGATGATTCCTTTATCTGAGTAGAATTGGAAACGTTGTCCTATGCGACAAAAGAAAATCTCAATTAAATTAAATTTATTGATTGTTAAATTATCCTATAATCTAAAGTAGTTGGATGTTTATGTGTCCTCAAAAACAGACACCCATACTGAAAAACTTCTTAAAACCCTTCTTAAGTAACCATTCTGGTTTTTAAAGCTCTTGTGGCCGTCAGTAAAATTTTAATTCCCGCCTCCCTTTTATTCCACTAATAAATGTATAAAGTTAGATGTATAACCCAAACAATCACCTGGTTCAAGAGATGTGGACCTTTTTTGTGGTCCCCACCCCGTGGATATACAGTTATTTAACCCATTTCCCCTCTATTATTTTACTTTAATTTTTAGATAATAATTAATTTGTTACATATTAATAGACAAGAATTGCTTTTTAAAAACTTTTTGTTATCTTATTTTGAAAAAAATGTATTTTTAAGAGAAAAAATGAAAAAAAAAAGGGTTTTTTTCCTGCTTATTGATGCAGTATTATTTAAATCAGTGCTTTTAAGAAACTCACAGACCACAATTTACTGATTTGCATTGTAGTCTCTTTATAATCGTAATTTCCTAAAGACTTTCATATTAGTAGGATTACCATTATTTAACACAATAATGATGTATTTTTTTCTGATTTTCGTTTCTTTTTTTAGTAACAATCTTTAAAATTATTTAATTTGGGTAACTACAATGAAATCTCAATTGGTTGTTTCAAACTAGAAGTGTTCAACCTTTCTACTGATAATTAAAACCTGTAGACATTATAATTTTATTATCGTCATTTAAGAAACACATCAATTATCATCTATTGTCATATCCATTACTCTTCAGAACCACGGCCTTTATTACTGGTCCTGGAATTTAAAAAAGTAAAATCACTTATAAAAAAAACAATAGTTATGTTGGGATTTTTGATTTGTAAAGTCATCAGTTTGTTGAATAAACAGTATAGAAATACTTGCCAAGTTTCTCTTATTAAAATTATCATGGATAAGGAGATAGATAAATTGAAGAGAAATCATAACACCCACACAGGGAGTATTTAATAGTCTTAAATTGATGAATTTCAGTTGTTTAATAATTTTCAAAAGTCTACACATTATTTTTAATTGTCCAGTTTTAGAAGTTACCAACTACAATTACAAACTGGAGAGTTAAAAACATTTTTTTTTGGCAAAAAAACTTTGTTACTTTTTTTGTCTTGGATATTATGTTTTTTTTACTTATGCCTTAATTTCTTAAACAATACTCTTAAGGAAAAGTATATACAAAAATTTTGAGTTCAGAAAAAATTGTTGGCAAGATAGATTGGGCTTTGAAAAAGAAATATACAGACAGTAATATAGCATAGAAAGAAAAGGTTAAATACAGATAGAAAGATACAAAATATGTAAAATTAGTTTGAAACACCAGCAGTGTCTTTTTATTGATTTACTTAACCTAGCCCAAAAATATTGGCGCTTTTACATGTGAGACACCTTGGGAGACAATAATAACCTCGCTTCCCTTATATATATTTTCTTCTATCTTTAAGTTAGGTTAGGTAAGGTTATATTGGGCACTAGTTAGCTCTGCGGGTTTAGGGATTGGCATAGAACCCCCCCACCCCCACATTTTCATTTTTTAGTGGAAGAGGGGAAGGATTAAGGTCATCAATAAAATACTTACTTTTTTCCTCCAACATTGAGTAGAACCGGTCCCTTGAGACACTTGTTAGCAATGATGAGGAAGGGGGAGGGGGTCAGGGTCATCTTCACCTCCTCTCCAGTCTGGTCCAAACAGTTCTAGACAGATATTAAGTATTTTTTGTCTAAAATGTAGATTTAAAAAGTTATTGAAATGGTTTAGTGTTTCTTTTAAGGGAAGCTTTACATATATTTATAGATAGTTTAGGTTTATATTTTCAGACCCCACTGATTCTAACTAAATCTTTTATATCTAAGGATCTTTATAGATAAGGCCATAGAAGATGAATTAATGTACATCTATTATGATAATAAACAAATCAACTCCTTCTATAGATCAAAATAATTGGTTTGTAAATTATAGTTTGGGATTTATGAATCATAATGCACTAAAAGTCCCAATGTTTGTGACCAAGCAAACAACATAACGCTGCTATAAAACTTCAGTGTAATTTAAGGTGAATCTAAACAAATAAATAAGCTGTCTACCTTGATTTCATATTTCCACACAACATATCAAATTATAGAGTAGCTTTGCTAAATACCAAAAGTATTTAGAAATAATAAAATCAATGAAAAATGCTAAAGTACAATTTTGTTATTAAAAAATTGAATTTATATTTTACTAAAAAAAAGGTTTTGTTTGAAGGATCATATGTGGTAAAGTTAAAATTTAGCTTATGAAAAGGGAATTAGATAAATTATACTTTGAGAATTAAAAGGCACTACTCATAACTATTAGTGTAAATTGAATTGAACAATTAACAAGGATGACAACTTTCACCAAAGCAAAGCAATTAGAATCGTCACATTTTTGAGTAAACATATAGATATATCATAGATATATAAATAGATATATCATTGTTATAAATGTTAAAACTATTTTTTTTATTACAGAGTTGCTACTTGTTTACAGATAATTTTCAAGCGTTACTAGATTTTTCATTCGATTGAAAACTTAAAACCCTCTTATAAAGAAAAGTCTCGGCTTTAAGGATGATTCCTCTGTTACTGAGTTTTTACAGTAACTTTATGTCTGTTTAAGACTCTCATAGTACTGAGATTTGTGGACTTTAAACCCAAATGAAATTAGAGTTAATTCATTGCTCATTTTGACGGATTTTATCATGGAGGGAGGAGAAAATGTTGATCAAATTGATCTACATCATTCTGTTCTCCCAATTTTATTTTACAAAATTGGCAAAAGGAAGAATTGAGAAAATAAAAAATAGGGCAGAAAAATGTGTCACTCAATAAGTTTAAGTAAAAAAAATACCAAGGGAAAAAGATCAACAGCTTTTGACACTTTAACTTGCGTTTGGTAAAAGTATACTTAGATATATTGTTTGACAGTTTTTTCAAGAAGGTTGGAAAGTACGGACAAATCCTAATTATAGAGAAGCTATAACACATCATAATTGTACCTTACATAAAACAAAACTTACCTTTGCTAATTGGCTTGCTAAAATAAAAATTAAATTTAAATGATTTGTAAAAAGAAAGTTTAGTTTACATCATAAAAATTATTTTTAAAGTTTTTTAAATGCAATCTGGAAAAAAGGATAGCAATATCTTTGCTTTTTGTACAACAAACTAAATAAATAATTAAATCCAAATAAAGTACAGAATGTGGGGCCGGGGGGCTACCCCCCCCCCCTCTCTGTTAAACTTATGGTGAATGGATACACCCTTCTAGGTTTAAACCCCCCATACCCCAATTGACATGGTTCTATAACCCCTGATGTATATAAAATTTTGTATAGGGTTAAGCAAATTGACTACTTCTTCTAACAGAAAAATTTTAAAAAAGACAAAATAGGGTACTATAAAAAAATCGTACCTGAAATTCTGGAGATTTCAGTGAGGTCCTGTTGCCCATCCGGCTGTGAGTTGGGACCGAACGGGGCACTGTTCAACATATTTTAGTTATAATATATCAATAATGTAACCTTTGACTTCAGATGCTTAATTAGGTTGTCCATGGCTACTGTTCATATACAGTCAAAGATACTGAGGGGGTACATTTATTGCTTGGAAAAGTAATAACTAACGGACAACTAGCACTTTGATTGCACGACCTTAGTCTAAGGCCCCTCCGTACGAGGTAAATTGTATTATGTAAGCATTCCATTTCCATTTCAAGCACCTTGTAAAGTTTTAACGTCTCTGTTATTTGATAGGTTCGAACCCAACAGCTTCCAAAAAGTTCAGTCAATGAGTATGAGTACTCTTTAAGAGTTAAAAATTAGAATTTTATTGAGAAAACTTTTTTTAGCCCTGTGAAAGTTATGCTAAAATATGTATTTGCCTGTAACCAATATGAGAAAAACTTTCTCGATCTCGACATTTGGGTCGAAAATTCCTGATTCCATCGTAACTACCTAAAATTATAATAACAAATGTACTTGTATCAAAGATTTCTTAAGAAATGAACGTTAACTGGATATAAAATACTAATTTTGCTTTTTAGGATTGCTTAGTCAATAAATTGATGTAGAATAAACTTAATATACCCTTTGATAGACTAACATTATTTATGCAAAAAGTTTGAAAACTGCTTGTTTATAGCACCAAAGCAATAAGGAATTAGAATCCTCAAAGTTAGATAGCCAATTAATGTATAAGCTTGAACATCCCTGTTATAAACTACTAATTCAGTTTAGTTTGCAATTTGTTCTATTTGCAGGAACCTGGTGTTTATAGTTCTAAAGCTATCAGCTCATCTTGAAGACCCAATGGAAAGTCGGAACAAGGTCTTCAAGGGTGGTTCATTGTTACATATATCTTACTTTAACATTCATTTAGCCTTACAACAAAGAAACGTGAATATAAAACTTAAAGGACTTAAATGATTATTGCAAAAAAAAAAAGATTTTTACCTTTGTTTACATTATTATTTGTTCTGTTAAGTTCTGGATTTGATTTGCAGGAATCATCATACTAAAAAAACACAAATTAATAGCCTAATCCTAAAACCAGTTGATGGACCCTGAGATTTAAGTTTTAGAAAAAAGTAATCCTAAAATAATGAGTTGGGGAGGGCTTTAAAAATGTTTGAAAATAGGAATTAAAAAGAAAAAAAATTGACTTTGATAGTAAAAAAAACCCATATCCTGCGAAGTCATCTCTCCACATATTAACGTAAAAATGGTATTGCAAAGCATATGTATTGGCTAAAAATCACCCCTTAACTATAGTATTTATCTCACCTGGAATGATTCTGCTGATCTAGATATTAAATGTTTTCCTTCCTCTTCCAGTACCAAACTCTTGGACTCAGATTTATCTAAAGACAAAAAAATAGGGCAAATTAATTCAAAAATAAATTTGTTCCTTAAGATGCATAGATTACATAACTGCTCTGAAAATTAAAAAAATGTCTATCTTTAATGATCTTATTAGGTCAAGCTATGCTGACACCTTTATGATTTCACTAATGGTTATTATTTTAGCAATTATCAGTAAAGCTTTGTGTTAGTTTTAGGCATTTTAACTTCTTTTAAGTCTCTATTATTGCAAATACCTCAAGACTATTACTTTAAAAAATCATTCTCAATCCCCTTAAATCAAATGAATACTTGAAAGGGCTTATTCAATTTAAAGTCTTTAGGAACAGCCGCTAGTTATGAAAGTAGTATTATGAAGAACTACGTATTTTTAATCCTGTAATATTACCAAACAAAATGCCAAATAAGTCAGTAGAGGTTGTAAAAGAATAATATGCACTTTTTATTCCACTTTTCTTGTTAGGGTGTTAATATGATATAGCCAGAATACCCCCCTTGCATCTTAAAAACTAGAAGAAAAAAGGCAAATATACAACATTTATTTAGACAGACACACATGCATACTACTTCTGATGCAGATAGATATTTAATAACTGCAAAGAAGGACGACTAGAAATATTTTACAGTATGGCTTCGATAACGATTAATATCCGCTGGATTAGAACCAGTTTTCAGCCATAGTGAAATTTTTTTACAATTAATAAAATAAAACTAGTAAAATTAATAACAGTTTTGTTAGCCACGAGGGTGCGAATGTTTCAATCTTATATTTTAATATCCGTGGAAAGCTGTCTATACGACAATGCGATAGATAACTATTTTAATACTATAGCGTCCAAGATATGCCAAACTTTCGACAGTGAAATAACAAACATACACTTGCACTCAAACACAGCTATAAAGACCCTTTTGGGGGAACACTTGGGGGGACCATACAAAAGTCGAAAAAGCAAAAAAAGTGGAATTGGTAAAATATAAGCCTTTTTTCAATAAAGCTTAAAAATGCAATAGAGCAGCTGCACTCATGTAAAAAGCAAAACTTTCTCCTAATCGTATGAAAGCATACTTTTGTTCTCATCATGGCTGTGTAAAATAATCTTCCTGGGATAAAAGAGATACAGAGTGTTTTTATTTAATGGAAGTATTGCTTCATTTCACCCACTAATCAAGTTAATAATCAATATCTCATTGACTTCATTGACGTGAGATATTTCATAGTAGAAAAAAATATTTCATGGTTTTTAACAAATTATTGCATAAAAACTGTTTTTTTCCAAAGAGCCTTATTTTTGAAGATTAATTAATCATGACCAATTTATGGGTGTCCGAAAATTGTGTTTTCATTATAAAAATTCAAACTGCGCGGCTTGTGTGAATAGTATAAAAATGTTATGTATACCATTAGAATCGCCATGAACTCTAGTTATTGTAAATATAAGAAACATTCCTGTGTTATGTATAGTTTTGGAGCTAATTGTTCGAATGTTCTCACATTTTTAATTGTAGCTCCTTAGCTAGAAATAGCTAGAGTTGATGACGATTCTAATGATATTTACAATTTTTTTTACTATTAATGTATCAAATGAACACATTTTTTGCATACCCTTTAAATAGATCATGATCCATTAATGTATCAAAATAAGGCACTTTGGAAAAACCGGTTTTTAAGACAAAATTTGTTGAAAACCATGAAATATTTTTCTATGATATGAAACTCCCCATGTAAATAAAGAAAATAAGATATTGATTATTAACTTTTGTTAATGGTAAGTGGGTTAGATTATAAAGAAATACTTTTGTTCCTAAGAAAAACCATTATTATTTTTGTTTTGAATATTTGAAGCTATTTTTACAAAAAATGACTTTTAAGAACAAATTTTCATCTACCTCCACCCCCCTCCCCTCCCTTCTAACTTAGACAACGTCTTTATTATACTTTTATCTACCATCACTGTCTTACAAGGTTGTTTATTTATCATTATACTTTTTAATATGTTTCAACTTTTTTAGTTTGATTTTCCTATTCTTTATTCCTGAAAGAGCAAGTCTCTAAAAAACATTAACTCTAGCAAACAAACAAATCCTTTAGATTAAAAACAAAGCAAGAAAAACATTTTTCTAAACATAAAATTGTCATTTTGTTTTTTCCAAGGAAGTATTCTTTGTCTTGAAGTATATGGATGTGCTTCTACATGTTAAGCTTCTAGCAATCAACTTTTAGCAGATCTTAGGAATACCAACAACAGTTATTGAAAGTCCTAAATGTGAATGACAAAGATTTTATCAAGGAATGTTACTACTCAAATAGTCAATAGCATGCATCTTTCACTTAAGCGGTACATATATTCATTAATATTGTTTATGACGCAATAGGAGCTGATATTTGAACCTACAGTTGGATGCTATCAAGGAGACCGATTTTTCTTGTATGTCACTTTTGCCTTTCTGGTGGGAGCTTAGTGAGAGATAGACCCTAAGTATTCTCTTTGTTTTGTCAATAACTTTCTATAGCATCTAAGATTGATTTACTGTAGATCTCCTGATTATTCTGCAAAGTCAAAACTTGGATTTAGAGTTCAGTAACCTTGAAAGCATCCAATTACCTTACGGCATACTTACTTTCATTTTCTATCATTTGTTTGATGCTGGTCAGTTCTTGAGATATTCCACTCAGAAGGGTAAACATTTCACCAACACGAGCCTAAAGCATTTTTTCATGTTATATAAAGTAATAGCGTTTTTGTATGTAGCAAAGGATCTCTTAAGTGCTGAAACCATATGGTTCTCCTTTAAAGTGAAGCTTCATATTGATCCTCATATAGATGCTAGGGGCGAAGCAACTGGTTGTTTATAGTAGAACAGGAAAGTTGTTCACCCTATTGCGTGGAACTCCTGATAATTGTTATTTTTGTGGGTTAATTATTTACCCCCTCCTCCCCACCTCCTCCTTATGTCCCACAAACCAATAGAGACATTTAAAGCAAAGTTTTTAAGTTAAAAAATGAGGCAAATACTCTTCCCTTCACCCACCTACAGTTGGTGTTATATAATTTTGTTTCCAAATAACAGAAAAGTTAATATATTTTAGAAAATATCTGTAATGAACAGTTTTTGAGATTTATTTATTGACCAACAGTCAAATATTTTTTAAAGCAATGCTAAAAAATTTTATTTACCGGTAACTCATTAATTCCAATATTGTTGATTTTAAGTTGCACTGTAGTATCAAGATTCTTACCAACCTAAAAACAAAACAATCC
>LS057146.1:0-11280 GCA_900241095.1 Acartia tonsa
AAATCGACTTAATTTTTTTTTTTTTAAACTTAAATTACTTAAAAAATAAGAGGTCTACAAAAAAACCGATTGCATATTTGAATTCTATGAAAAATTTTACATCTACTACTTACTAAAAGAACCGGCTAGCTATAAAAAAAATAGTTGATACACCTTCTTTTCAATACATTTAAATAATAATAGATTGATAAAAGAAATATTACTTTAATAGTGACTCCAGAAACTTTGTTAAACAAGGATCACAACATCCCTAAAAACGAAGCCCTTAAAATTTAGGACAAACGAACATTAACACTTGTAGAGTGTCTTAACCTAATAAGCTTTACACGACTTTCTAAGTCTAAATGTACATAGATTTGTTGCAAAATTGCGTAAATATAGAATACAGTAAAAAGACATACTTTCGTTTACAGGATTTGATTAAAGAGATGCCTCGCTTATAATACTGTAGCATATTGTCCTTCATTATCCCAAAAATCAAATGTATAAGGTAATCATAACAAGCAAAAAAAAATATTGCTTTGAAAAAAGAATTGAAGGTTGATTTCCCTAAGTTTTACTGGGCAAATGGCGGCTGACACGCGGCTGGCGAGCCCTTATTTAGAAATTGTTAAACAAGAATCCTCTACTATCAATATTCGCCAATTAATGAGAATTCTTAATTCAAGTAGGACTTTAATTAATAATGAATACACATTTGTAACTTTATTCTTTGATAATTGGAACATTATTTATTGAGAATATGAAAATTATCAGTTATTATTCATTTTTGATATTTTGGTATTAGACATTTTTTTATATTTACACTTGAAAAATAAAATCAAAGAAATTATAAAGAAATATGTTAACCCTTGCTCTTTAGGTCTTTAGCATAATGAGATTTTAAAGTTTCAACACTTCCTAAAATGGCACATACAATATTTTTTAAAACAATAACTATGATCTTCTTGAAACAACATACACAAATGGTCTAATATCTAATTTTGAAATGTTGTTCCATTAATTGTGTACACTATCATAAGTCAGGGATCTAAAGGGATACGACAATGGCCAACAAATTAATGTAGATCCCCAATAATGATTCACCAAACTAACCCTTCTTCAGATTACAATTATAGGTTGAAACATTTGGACACTTTACTTGATGAACTAACCAATCAAAATCCATTAAAAGTTTTTAAAATTGTTAAGCCAACAAATAAGAAAACAAATTATAAAACTTTGGGGACTAGTGTAATAAACAGCTCATTGACCTCTTTCTCTCTCTCTCTCTGGTCATAAGAGGTATTAAAACGCTGTAGATTGTACACTAGAGTATATTAAAAAACTTGTTTTACTCAGCCAAAATAAAAAGCTTGGACATCATGTTGTTTCAATTTTCATTGTAAAAGAGAAAATTTTTATATCTTTGGAAAAAACTTCTTATTTTTAGTTTTAATTTAAAAAAACATATTCAACTTCTTTGCAAGTGATTTTTTACCAAGTTATATTGATCAAAATTCTAAAATAATCTTTCAGATAAAATATATTGGCATAATTAAGGTTCTTCTTCAATCCTTTGTTATTTTGAAACCATCTACTAAAGCTTGTACAATCATATAAGCTAAGCATTGTAAAAGCTTGAGTATGTATTAAATTTGTTTCTTACCAAAATGCCGGATACATGGAACTTTATCAAATATTCTTTTACAATTGTATGTTTTGGGGTTTCTAAGCACACAGTGGGGTGCCCTTAAAAGTGTGGAAAAAACAGGAATTAGTGCTAGTTACCAGTGACAAAAGCCTTGGTGATCTCAAAGTTTTATCAAAGGTAAGGTTTTTAGATGCTTATCCTATCATTATAATCCTCTTTCCTTTCATTAATTTTGGTAAATTTTTGGTTCTTTATATAATGTTCAATTGTATTTTATTAAGATATTAGTTGGTATGAGCTCTCAATCACCTTTTGTTTTCCTTATTAACCTTTATGTCCTTTTCTTATTCTATTTTTTTTCTTTTGCCTTACAATCAAATTGAACTTAATTCAAGATTCAAGAGTTTCATTGTTTTTAACTTATTATAAAGATAAATATTTATATTGCGCACTTGCAAATGGTAATTAAGGTTATCATCTGTCCCAATTCCCAATTTGATGTTGAACTAGTTGAAACTCATGGATATGATGGTATCAGTGACTTTTTAGCTGGAAACCGAAATGATCTACCTAATAACCTTACCTGGAAAATAGATAGTAATCTTTGCCCTAGAGCTCCATTTTGTGATTTGAATTCAAAATATGAAAATGTTTATATCAACATTAGAATTGGCAATGACACCATTGTGGATTTCAATGGTACCACCTCAGAATTTCAACTTGATAAAGATTCTGCCTTTGGAGAGTTTTATTGGAACCAAGGAGAATGTTTTGCCATCAATATAACCAAAAAACAAATTTCAAAAATCAAAGTACAATATAGGGATAGTTTGGTACTGCATCAAACCCTAGATACATCAAACAGTAGATGCGTCAAACACTATACACAAACCCTTGAAACAACATACACTAGATGAAACAAACTCTTAAATATGACTAACACTAGATTTTTTCTAAAGGCAACCAACAAACTTAACCCACAACCGTGGCTCAACACGTAGCGCATCCGCTCATTGTAGGGAAGGTGATAGATTCGAATCTCGGTCCGACACCACGTCATAACTAAAGATGTTATAAATGGTTCCCACTGCTACTATGTCAGATGCGCAAGTAAATAGTTAGAGTGGGGGAAATAGCTTGGCTCAAAACAGGCGCATATTGCTACCATGCACAGTTGGGACTTCTCAGACAAAGGTCGTGCATCTCAGAGAGTTGATTGTCTGATGGGTGAATGGACGCTTTACACCGCAATCAAAAGTATTGTATGTATGTTCCAAGGTGCATGGAGAGAGGTTTAGTACCCAAAGCGACACCTAGCCCCCTAGAGTCTTAACTCTTGTTCTAGTCTAGGGTTTGTTGCATCTATTGTTTGTATGTCTAGCGTTTTTTACATCTACTGTTGGACATATCTAGGGTTTGACGTAGTATTGGTTAATTTATAGGTCTTTAACATTATGGAACAGATAAGTGTAGACTGTGTGTTGTAACAACAGATCAATACCATTATCAGGAAATGTCATCATATTACCATGATAACATGATAAAAGAATATCCAATAATTTTAACTAATTTTAACATAAGGTGTGTTGATAAATAATTGTGATATGTTAGGTACCATTACCTCGTAAGGGCCGGATTCTCCTTTGATTAAGGTGATCATCTAGAGAATCCAGAGCATCATTTACATGTAATGGGATGTAGTACTCTAACACCCAAGGATATTATGTTAAGTAACATCCATCAGACAATTAATGCTTTGATTGCATAACCTTTGTCTGAGAGCATAACTGTGCATGGTAGTGAGTTGCGCATGTTTATAGGCAAAGGCATTCCCCCTACTCATAATATTTATGTTGCGCACTTGACATAGCAGCAGTAGGAACCATTTTTAACGTCTTTAGTTATGACACGGTGTCAGAACGAGATTCGAACCTATCACCTCCCCTGGCAACAAGAGGATGCGCTACATGTTGAGCCATCATTGTGTTATAAGTGACATCCATTCTACATAGGTAGGTATAATGATGAATAAGACCAAGTGTGTGTCACGATTCATGAACACAGCTTTTACTGACCTGCCTCTATGTAAAGATCCTTTGTTGAATGTATCACAATCATTGAAAACTTTAATGGGAAGTATTCTGAAGGAGTATATAAATACCAGATACAACATTGATGAATGTATGCCACCCTGCCTAAGACATCATTCAAAACCCAGATGGTCATGGACTTTAGAGACTACAAAGAGAACCATAACCGGATTAGAATTTACTTTAATAAGGCATGTAAGTTTTGTCTTTGACTTAAAATTAACTATTTAAATGTTAAAACAAAGAATATGTTACCATTACCTTCTAATGGATTCTCCTTCGATTTAAGTGGATCATCTAGAGAATCCAGAGCATTATCCATGTGTAATGGGATGCAACACCCAAGGATATAAGGTTAAGTAACATACATCAAACAACCAACCCTTTGATTTTACAACCTTTGTCTAAGAAGTCCTAACTGTGCATGGTAATGAGTTGCGCCTGTTTATTGGCCCCTACTCTTACTGTTTATGTCGTGCACCTGACATAGCAGCAGTAGGAACCATTTTTAATGTTTTTAGTTATGATGCGGTATTGGCCCAAAGTTCGAACCTATCACCTCCCTGGCGACGAGAGGAAAGCGCTACATGGTAAACCACGATCGCGTATTATAGATATGTTAACTATAGATAAGATGCACCTAAACTTGATAGAATTCAAGCCCTGCTAATTCTACGATGCATTAGGATGTAGTATATGGAGAACTTCAGCTGAAGTACAGTCTTATCAACTTTGTCAATGATTTGGGCAGCAATCTCAGTCTCTGGTTGAACTTGTCATTTCTGGCAATTGCAAGCACAATACTTGATGGTGTAAAGTCAATATTTACATTAATTTACTAACTGTTTGTTTTTTAATAGGATTATTAGCAAAAAATTTGAAAATATTCCTTTTTTTTTGTCAATTAACTTTTTAAAATGCACATAATATTAAATTTTACAAAATCATATTATTTTTATACATAAAAAAGACAAAATACAGGCATTATAAGAAGTAATTGAATGTAGATATGTCAACTAAATTAAACCACAAATATAAAAGATACTAAAATCCAATAACGAGATATATAAAAATTTTAAAATGCACTATCCTGAATTTAGTGAGTTGAATTCTGAATGAGCTGAATAATGTAGGTTGAATCATATAATAACTGGATTTTATGAATTTTGTTTGGACTGCAATTAGTGTGTTGAATCCTGTTTGGGCTGAATTGCATAGGTTAAATACTATATAGACTCGAATCTGTAGGTTGAATTAATCCAGCATGGACTCAATTCCATTGGGTTGAATTCCGTGGATTGAATCCTGTATAGGCTGAATTCTATTGCAATTTTCTAAAACCTTGCCAATTAAAACTCCTTTATTAGTTAGGCTCATTGCTAATTACAGAGTAACTTTCATAAATTTTTTTTTATTTATTCAAAAACTTAATATTGCATATTATTGTTTTTTTCTTTATAATCCAGCAAATCTATTCCACAATCCTATAGATTGAGGAGTCTGTTATTTGTTAAAATTTAGTCCCTCTATCCCCATCACCTCTGGAGGCGAAGCCTCTTAGTCAGTTCATAAAGTACAACAGAATCCAAGAATAGTCACAAAAGTTTCAGGGCCGATCTACTGGATAAGTATTCTAAGAAACAAATAACTAATATCTCAAAAGTTTTGTAAGAAGAAAATATAAATATGTGAGTAGCTTTCCTCAAATACTTAAATAAAAAATTAATTTTCTTGCATAATGTGATTATTTAGTGAATAGCTTTGCTGAAACTCTTTAAAGTGCCTATAACAAAATGACATCATACAACACAAGTGACTGATGATAGGAAAATTAGCAATGGCAGGCCAGTACACATTTTAATTGACCAATGATAGGTAAGTATAACGACAATTTTATGGGCACTATAAAAAACTTCAATTTTGCTTTAATTTTTTTTTTCATGGTTAAGAAATAGAATACTTAGCACTTTCAATGCTTCATATAATGGCATACTTAGTTAGTTAGTTAGGAGAGAAAAACAGTTTCTTATAGGACAAATTAACTAACTCTTTTACCCTGATTTTTAGGTATTCAATAGATAGATGAATACTATAGATAGAGAAAGACAAGGAGGGAGATAACATTAGGATGTTTATTACACCAGTCCCCAAAGTTTTATAACAACGGTTTCTTACTTGTTGGATTAACAACTTTGGGGACTTTTTTAAAAGCGGAGCTTTCCTATAATTAAGGCCTGCCCGTCCCTCCGTAGCATATACTTCTTTTTGCTTTTTTATGCATGTTAGAATAGCCCTATCGAATTCATACTTTGCTTGGTAATTCAACAACATTATGTACTTATAAAAAGCGCTTTAAATCTACAATCTTTCCTAAAATCCGTCCATCAAATTAAAAAAGCTGATTTTTTTGTATGATACTATTATCCTTTTTGATTATCTGATTTTTGGAATATTGATTCCTAGGACAGCAAAATACAATATTATAAGCGAAATCTCTCTATAACCAATTCCAAACAAACAGTATCCGGTATAAAAGCAATATTTCCACAAATCTACTTACATTTTAGTTTAGATTTATAAATTTTAGTTTAGTTCTGATACTCTACGGGTGTAATGTTCATTTGTCCTATCGTTTGATTTTAGGGCTTCGCTTTTATGGATGTTTTTATTCTTGTTTGGCATACATTTTGTACAAAATGAACAAAAAAAATATTTTTTTTAATAAAGCTAGCAATGTGAACTATTTTCTAAAAAAAAGAATAAGCAACTTGGCTGATCTTGGAAATACATGATGATTATATGCCAGCTGATATTGTATCAGGCACCTGGAATTTGGCTGGTTATTGTGGCTATATTAATATATATTGTTTATGAAGACGAAGACGAAGTCCCTCAATGACGTCATAAAAATTAGGAGAGGAGGAGTGGGAAAGAAAACCCCTAAAAAAGAGATGGATAATCCCTCGTTTTTAAGACGTAACATGCTGATTTTTTAGGGACTTTCTTCGTGTTCTTGTTTATTCGTGGCATATACTTCTTTTATAACAATCATTATTTAAAAGATTTTTGATTTTCCAGTAAATTGTTTTTCTGAAAATTAATCCCCTTCCCTTCTGAAGACAAAAAATCGGTGAAGTGAATCAACTTAGAAAATTTCTCTCATCAAAATTTTAACAAATATCCCCCTAGATTGAAAAACGTAGTTTAAACAAGGATAATAAGATCAAAAGGAGCGTAATAAAAAAGATATAAATTTGGTATGTTCCTAGCTCACAGTAAATTATTTATATCTTCTTTTTTGATTGATGATTTAAATTTTAAAACATTGCATGCTTTTTTAAAAAGGAGACAAAGTAGATATCAATATCGGAATTCTAGAATACAAACAATGTATTATTAACTAGCCGCTACGCCCCTAGTGGCCTCGAGGGGAATTAAATGTGTATGAGGAGAAGTTGACACTCCCTCTCATTTTTCAATTTTTTTGCTTTTAATAAAAAAAGTTTAACCAATTTTTTCTATTGGGGATTTCTCTTGGGAGGGTTGTGGTACCCTCTGTAAAAAAAAGTGATGAGCCTTTCTTTGACCTAAGAAAAGCTAGCTAAATGGTAAAAGAGAAGCATTTCGGTTCAACCGTTAGCGAGATATTTTCCTCAAGACAAAAAACTTACTACTTTATATAATAGGACAATGTTTCGTGTTTATTAATTACTCAATACTTAATTACCTATCTAACCAAATATCTTTAAGCTTTAGTGGCAATACGAAAAAATATTTTAATACAATAAAAAATTCTGTTTACATGAAAATTCATCTATTAGAGTTAATCACGTTTCTAAGATTAGCATTTTAGACACCTTGACATTAACAAAGCATTTGATAGGATAGATGACAATTATGAACCATTTATAGTAAAAAAAATTATCTTTTTCTTGATAAGATAACTTTTTGTCTGTCTGTTTGTATTTGTGAGGTAAAGAATTTTTCTAACCAATGATCCAATATGTTTCTCCTTCACAGTTAAGCTTATCGTAGATCCCGGGAATATTTATAAAGTTGTAGGTCACCTATACCCGCCCCTACACTAATTCCCCTTTCGCTCAAGTACCCCAAATTTATCCTCCTCTACTCATCCCTCATTTATATGACGTCAGAATTTTGAGGGACATTTTTTGTCTTCATCTCAGCCATACTAGATTAGCCTTCACAGCTTAGAACCAGTTTGTTTCTAAGCGGAAATATTTTGAATTTATTGCTTGATGGAAAAAGTTTTATATTTTTTAAAACTTTTTTGATACTTAGTGACGTAATATGTTTCACTTTCTTGAGTTGTGAAATATAATCATTCAAGAACGCAGAAGAACCTGATTTTTTACAATTAGCAATTTTATTTATTTTATATTTATTACTACTAGTTGGAATATCTATCTTATTTTTAGAATTTTGATTACAAATTGCAAAAAAAAAACAATTTTATATTAATAATTTTCTCACAAAAAAATTATTTATATTGATTATTACTGCCCTTTTTATTATCCAGGTTCTCCTAGATCGGTGGCGTCGAATGGTGGGTGTAGAGGTGTGTCAACGCCCCTCTTTAAAATTTATATTGGTAAAACCTTTATGTCCATTTCTTTCAACCCCCACCCCCCTTGTAAATCCCTATGTATGCCATTGTTTTGATTGCTATTTAAAATAACTTTGGGTGATATTTTCTGAACGCCGTTGCTAGACAGAATATTTTTGTCTCTTTGACCGCTCTTCATCGCCTCTGTATTTTTCCCGCTCTTTTCTCTCTCCCGCCAGAAATTCAAGGACAGGTAAATGTTCAAAGAAAATAACTTTATATTGAGCCACTGTATAACAAAAAGCTTACTATTTTTTTGCTTGATATTGACAACTAATCATATTTTGTTAAACCTTAAAAATTTTCTCCTTTTCTCTGATTTATAGAGCCTCCCTTTTTCTATCCCCACCCTCTTATCTTGTGTTATCTGTTTGACCGCTCCTTTGGGAGCAAAAAACTCCCCATTTATCCCCATCCCACCTTTATTAATTCCCCCCTCCCCTACTCGGCTCACCCTATGTATTCTTTGTAATATATGCATTCATTTTAGCAGATTTTCAAAAATAGAACAGCGAAAAAACATTAGGTACAAGTCTTTGCAATTTCTGCCTACCTGATAAAAGGGCTCTTTAAAGTTTGTATTATATATCATTACATTGTTGTGTAAACTTTTAAAAAGTAACCAATACTTAATGAACCAACCAATACAAATGTGTTAGATATCTGCAAAGTTGTTAAGCAAAATATAGGAAACGTTAGTTTAAAACTTTGGGGACTAGTGTTATAAACAGCCCAATAAGTTTATAAAATTTTATTCAGTCAAAGTTATTAAAATGTTTCAAAAATGGAGCGAGTATTGGAAAATTCCTTGTTTAGCTATTCTATCTTATTGATTATTTTGCAAGTTGACCGCACTTTGTTGTATAAAATTATGTCCAGTCTCTGAATAATGTGAGTGTGTGAACATGTTATTGTGACTTAAACAGGGCAGGGCCGGTGATTAATTAAGGACAAGTTTTCCTTTCATTTTGGGGATTTCTAATCATAAAAAAATCTCTTATATACAATGTAATTAACATGTTTTCAAGAAATAGTCTTATAAAGGGTGTTGTTTACTTTCCCCAAAATATTTATAAACCTTCCGAGGACCTATGAAAAGCTACACTGTAAATTAGAATCATATCAGTTCATTGGTTTGTGAGATCCTTTAGTACAAACAGACTTAGATCTTGTAACTTTTATAAAAGGAAAATATCGATTTTAAAACTTAAAAGAAAAGATTTTTGTCAAATCTTTGGTGTGCCTATGCAAATTTAACTATTTTTAAATAACTTTTTTATTATTGTTGCTTACAAGCACATTGATAAAAATCATCTTCTAAGACAAATTAAATAAATCAATTTTTCCTAAACAACAATTAAACCGAGAAAAAAAACTTTTTCTGCTTTTAGTTAGTTAAAAAAAACTTTTGAGGGTGATAATGAATCCTAATTGAGGTGTACAAAGTAACAGTAACATACATGTAGTGGGGAGGGAGGCTTTTTTACCTCCCTCAAACTTTAAAAACCCCTCATTTTACCACCTCAAAAATATAAAAATACATCAGAATTCTCCCCAACAAACCCTTGAAACTCTTCATTTTAACCCCCCCCCCCCCTTTACTATAAAAAGACTAGACGTCCCTAAAAGAACAGTGTATTTAAGGGGTGTATTAATTTATACTCAATTGTCCTATCCCTAGAAAACATCATACAATACAATACAAATGACCAATGATAGGCCAATACACAGACTATAATACCAATACCAGGCCATTATACATCTTGTGAATGTTTTATCAAAAAGATTATTGAACCCGCCTTTAGTGTTAAATGTTAAAAGTGAAATGTTGTCAAGAAAATTATTTTCTTTTCAGTTCAGTTTTCTCTGTACAATTCTTTTTACGGGGATAATTATGTTCATAATGGGCGTAGCGATAGTTGTTAAATGCGTCTTTATTGCATTTTTAGCAGGTAGCGTCACTAATTGTGTTATAAATGTTAGTCAATCACAAAATATGGTTTAATGCAGGGAGGGAGGGGACATTTGGCTGTTTATTACACGAGTCCCAAAAGTTTTATAATAACGTTTTGTTATTCGCTGGCTCATTCGTTCTTGAATTATGATTTTTTATCCATTAAGTTCAGTGTAAAATCGTGTAAAACCACTAATTGTAATCCACAGAGTGGGTAATTTTGTGCATTATTATTGGGGATGTAAATCAATTTATCGGCTTTTGTCTTATGTCCCTTTAGATCCATGGGTTGGATGTAAATGTAAATTTTTTAATTGATAAAGATGAAACAACTGGGTAATTTAATAATACTTCAAGATCAATTTTACGAATAGATGTATAGAGAAGCTGCGCTCTTAAAACGTACGTCATTAAGTCTAATGCATTCTAAGTGGTGTAATTTCTCTTCATTTGTATGAGTCCGTCTATATATTAGGTTGTTTAATGCCGAGCCCTGCGGGTTTTCACTAACCGAGCTTTATCAAGACCTGTATAAATATTAATCTAATTTTATATAAATAAACTAGGAGCTGTCCTCCTTATATATAAGTGTCTGTATTTAAAAGGGTAAAAAGGAAGTGGACAGAAAAATAGCCTAAAACCTTTCCGAGGCCTAACTATAAAAATAAAATAGCCTAAAAGCATCTTGAAACCTAAGTTTCCTTAAAAGAAAAACTTAATCAGTTCAATAGTTATTGAAATCTTAAGTTAAATACAAAAAAAACCTAATTACTTTATATAATAGGAAAAAGCTTTAATATGTTAGTACTGTCGTGACTTTTGATAAATTTATTATTGCAGCCCAAAAATATAAATAATCTAGATAAGAACATCCAAGCTTTTTTTAAAATTAAAATTTTGGGGTTGCCTACGGCACCTCCAAGTTTACTTGGGGGGGGGGGGTTTAACATTTAAAAAAAAATGCTGTTTAGTGCCC
>LS057147.1:0-11279 GCA_900241095.1 Acartia tonsa
TATACAAATGACTATGTTTGCTCGAAAAATTTAAATTAATCTATGCATTGAAAACAATAATATAAAAGCTAAATTGCTATTGCTTATTCTAAAGGGCGATTTGTCGTATTTTTAAAATGACTTTTTATAGGTTAGGTTAGGAGTAAAGCTACTGTGAAAAATACGAAGAATCGCCCCATAAGGTGCCATGTTACGAAATGGACTATACCCGATATTTATTTATAGAAAATCTATATTAATTCTTCTTTGGAAGGAAAAATAAAGAAAGATAAAAACAGATTTACAAAGAGTATAAAAATTATAGTATTTTGTACTCTTTGTAACATTATTTCCTAAATTTTCTTTATAAATTATAAATTATCGATCAGTCCTATTTTCCATCCCACCAGTTCTATTATCCATCCCTTTTTTAGGGGTTTCCTTTCCCACCTCTCCTCTCATCCCTCAATTTTTTATTACGTCACTAAGTTGATTTCTAAGACAGTAATACGGGGTTCCAATTCGAATCAAAAAGAGAGTTTTTGCTACTTTCATAGATTGTTTTTTGGCTGCAAATCCATTACAATTTATTCTAATAACAATCGATATTCTAATTTTACGGAAAATATTTATATAAAAGTCTGAGCATAATTGCCTAGTGATTTTATTTATTTATTTTTGGAACGCTTCAATGTAAAAACAAGAATAGAAAAACTGCTTTGTTGTCTTGAAATAGCGCTTATCTCTCTCTGTAATTGCAAGCTATCATTATGATAAATTGCACTGTTTTTTTGCACAAACAGAAAACATATGTTTTCTGTAACCTTTACGTGCAATACAGAATATGTGATATTTATCACAGTAAAAATGTTTTAATAGCTATTTTATAACTAAGGTTATTTCGTCCGTCCGACCGACTGAGGAATAAACTTTTGTGATTTTTTTGTAACTATTTGCAGTTGATTTAATTCTGTATCTACTAACTACTAAAACTACTGTTTTTTTTAGATAACAGTTAATTTTTTCTTGTTTTATTAATATTCAAGCCATTGTTAATATCCAAAGCTGCACTACTTAGGGACACGATTGTACTTCTGAAGAATCAAACAAAATAAGATGCTAATAGAAAGACATTAATTGACTGTATTCCTTTGATAGAACAATGATGACAGCATTCATAAGTAACAGAGCACAAAAAATCATAAATTGACAAACAGACATAGCGACTTATAGCTGCGATTGTGGCTACCGCCCTAAGCCTTGGTTTTTAACCCCCATAAACTTAATATCTACATAAAGAGCGCATTAGGCCAACTATGTTTATAAAACTTTATCTAGCTGAAAATTTGGTAAAATCCCTCTATTCTTTAGTGGACCACACAAACACCCCTCTAATAAATATAACAACAATTATTAAAAGCGAGGCTTTTCTATAATTAAGTCAGTCTGTCAGTACGTCCGTTTTCAAAAGCATGTAAAATTGTACTTTTTAAACTTGGCATGACTATTCCTTTATCAGTTAGGGGCAATTTAGAAAGAATAGCAACTCTAAAATCATTACAGATAAGTCTGTACATCCATTTTTAACATGATTATTATTTTTAAATATGGCTTCCTAGGACCATTAGGTATAATGTTATAAACAAAGTATTTTTTACAATCAAGCTTAAAAATGTCTGTTTGTCTTTTCTTATTGATTTGTTAAGCTTTGCTTTTGTTTTTAAGGATATTGTAATCCGGTCAGCTGAATTTGAGTTGCCGATTGTGTACACAGTTTACTCGGTGTTTCCTCATTCTATCTCAATATTTACTACTAGATAAAAAACTTCAAACTTTAAAAAAACTAAATTTGAATGTATAAACGATTTATACATTATACATTCAAAATTTAAATTTTTAAAATTTAGATTGTTTTTTGAAGTTTGTAGCTTTTTTGGCTGGTAGTAAATATTGAGATAGGATGAGGAAACACAAAGGAAACTGTGTACACAATCGGCATGACTTAAATTCAACTGACCTGTAATCCTTGTTGTATTTTTAATGCTTATCTGGTTAAGTAAGGTTTGGGAGAGCCCCGCAGATTAAGACCCTCTATGGGAGCTATAAAAGTTAAAAATAAGCATGAAAAGTGGGGTGGTGTTTAGTCCAATAATCAAAGCAAGGATTATGCAGAAAATTTAGTTTCCGGATCATTTATGAAATATAATGGGGGATATTATGTAATGCTATGTAATATCAACAAGATTTCAACAATTCATATAGACAATTGTATGTACATCAAATTATTTCATTCCAGCCTTTACCAACAACGAAATTAATATATACCTGATTTTCAGCTGTCGTTGGGGCCAACACCTGCCCCCAAATATCATTTTAGATTTATTTCGCTTGTTGGTTATACCTTATTCCTGATTTCATTCTTTTTTTTTGTAGTAAATGAAATATATTCATCCTTATATAACATTAATATGATCTGTGTCTGTCTGCGTACCGCTTAACCGAAATATTTCCCCTTACAGTGTAGCTTCTAATAAGTCATGGGGATGTTCTTGACTATTTTGTCGGAGGGTGCCACCACTCTCCCAAGATAAATTGCCATAAAATACGCTAGATGGCTCCAGCGCAGAAATATGAATAAAAACAGCTGATCGTAAAATAGAAAAATTATTTCTCAACTTAGATTTAAAAAACATTTTATGGGGCCATTAGTTGTGTAGGTAATTTTTGATAGATAGTAAGAAAAGTAACAAAGTTGTAAGGAAAAATGTGATATTTAATCCTTTATGACTTTTGTACTTTTCTCTTTTCTCTTGCATTATGAAACATTAATTGATAAAGTCATTATTTAAAATATTAATACTTGAAAGCACGTTAAACTTGAGTTATACTTATAAAACCCTCGTGTAAAATATTAAAATATTTTATAAATAAGATCAGATAAATTAGAATACGATACAACTGCAGTCTTAGCTCTCTTTTGGGACCCATACTAAATCTTGGTTTAGGAAATTAAAGTGTTATGGACAGGGTAATTTTTTTCCAGGATAGCTTCGAAACCGATTAATATCCGGTAATAATCCGCCATACTAAAAAATCTTGTATAGCATCGCATTACAAACTTTTTTCTACGAAGATTAAAAAAACACATAAAATTAATACCAGTTTTGTTAGGCCGGGGAATGAATCTTTTTTGACCTTATGATTTTTCATTTTGAAATCCGCATTCTGTCTATAATACGATGCGACAAATAACGATTCAAAAATTAAAAGAAAATGTTTATGGGTGTCACGAAACCTCGTACAAACTCATAACAATGGAAATATTGACCAAAAAGACAGGCAAGCAAGGTTATAGAGTAGCTACTGATAGAATAAATGTAATGTAAACTGAACATAAATAGCACAAATAAGCTGAGGTACATATTTTTACTATTTGAACATATTATTCTTTAATACGTCATAAAGTGCGTTTATTTAATTTAATTCCAGCTATTTTAACTATAACAATTTTTATATTAGATATGTCTAATATTTCTTGTATAAAAATAACATTATCCTCTTAGTTTTATTCAGTATAGCACATTCACCCCGTAATTTTGATTCATTTTGACATATGATAAGCAAATAATAAGTAGTCAGTAATTTATTGACAATATCTTTTAAAAATATTAAAATAAGTCCTCTTAACCTGCTTTATTTTATACTAGCGGTTTCGCCCCTAGCCTCTAGGGGCTTTGCCCCAAGGCCAGGGGTTATTTAAAAAAAAAATAAAAGATAAAAAAAATTTTCTGGTGCTGCCAATTTTATGTGAAGTAGTTTCCCCAGAAAACAATTTTTTGTAGGGGGGGAGGGGGATTTTTAATTTTTTGGGGGGTTGAGCCCATTCGGTTCAGCGGTTACCGAGATCTTAAGCTTCAGACGGACAGACAGACGGACTTTATATTATAGATTATTTAATTCCAGGATTAAAGAGATGGAACTGTGGATTCAAAATTCATTATTTTGGTTGTCTTGGACGTTGGAAACTAGATCTAAGCAACTTTGTTTATTTTCATATTATTTGAAACTTTGGGTACTAGAGCAGAATGCCGCTGAATTTGCTCCTAGCAGACAAAAATCAATGAAAATATATAACACAAACATAAGCAGACAATTAAGTTTAGATAATTGTTTTTCTTTTATCATTTAATAGCTCTTTTAATACAACGGCTACATTTTGCTATCTATTATTTGTAGAGCTATCCATTACAGACGTATAGACAAACATACGGATCCTAAATCCATTAACTTCGATTGAAAATAAATCACTATGGGCTACAATTGAATCAAGACAAAAGTAAGTGCCGAGCCCTCAATAGCACTTACTAAAGACTTTTTTTCATTTAAACTTATACTTTTCACATTAATTAACTTTAAAGATTGATTTAAAAAAAAGAAAGGTAGCATGATTTTTGATTTATAAATAATTCCCTAATTTTAAGATTCAGACAAAAAACCTTACTACTTTATATTATGGGATACTCTACTAGCAGCGGCTACGCCTCTAGAGGTATATAGGGGCCCTTGGGTTAGGGGGGGGGGAAGTCAAACCCCCCCTTACAATCACAGTTTTTAAAGAAAAAGTTAAAAACATTTATTTTGGACGGTTAATTTCTCTTGGGATGATGGTGGAACCCTTCCCCAAAATAGTTATAAACCTTACCATGACCTTTAAGAAGCTATCGGTTTAGTGGTTATTTAGATCCCTTGGTGCACAAAGACTCACATAGAACCTCTTAATTTATTATAAAGATATATATATTCAGAGAAACTCTACAATCAGAGTATGTCTGTTTGTTCATCCGTCTGTATATAAACATTAAAGAACATATTTATTTGGTACTAGCGGCTAAACCCCTAGAGGCCTTTAGGGGCACTTGAGAGGGGAAGAAGGGGTTGAATTCTACAACTAGATTTTACTTTAGGATTAAAAAGAAAAAGTGATTTTTGTGTGTGTGTAGTGAAATTGTTTACACAAGAGTAAAATATCAACATGTAAGATTGTAAATATACAAATACGACAGAGGTTACCATAATCCTAAAAAATTAAATATTAAGAAACAGTTTTATAACATTAGTGTTATCACGTAGATATGATGATTTTAAAATATCTATGTAACTTTCATCGCTTGCTAACATAAAGGCACTTTCTTCAGTACTCTGAAAACATTAAAAAAAACCACTAAAATAATATAGCTCTTTATATTAAGAAAGTTTCATACAAATAGATGCTTAACTTAGGGTATTAAATTTCTATAATAAGGTTATAGACGGGTTGAGGCTATTTTCTACCTACTCTCTCACCTTCCCTAAATGTTAGGGGCTCAGTCACTGAGAAATAAAATACTACTTGTCCTAAGCTTGTCTTTTCTTTCTAATATACCTATGGACCTAATTATTCTTGTTTTGTAAGAAACTACAAAGGTTGAGAATGACAAAAAATAGCCTAAAACTATCCTAAGAAGATTCTGTAGTTATCAAAATCTTCAGCTACAGACAAAAAACCTTTAAATTCCAGAATGTTTTTTTTATGAATAGAATAAGAAAAGGATTACTTTTAAAAGTGTTCCTTCTTTCTAAATATCTCTGATATTTTCAACAGCAAGTTGTAATAATCCGTGATGATCGGTACACAAATGTCGCTCAACACAAAGAAAATACGGGGTCTAAAATATACGCCGATTGGCTTTTGGGAGCTGCTAAAAATATACATTCTATATATCCTAAAGATGATAATTTAGAATCCTCAATTTTAATTCTAAAATCTTCTTTGTAGAGTACATAATGATGATATAAAAGAAAATGGATTAAATTAAATACGGAGCTCTTTACTGCCTATATAATAAGCAGAAATATTCAAAAGTTTTTGGCCAAAGTATCCCGAGTATCATAATAGAAAAGTCCATTATTCTAATATGACGTCATTCGGGATTTTTAGACCAAAAGTTTTTTTTTAATTTATCCACTTTTTAGAGCTTCATCGTAGGAATGTTTTTCTTTTAAGTACAAAGATTCATATCTTTTGAGGTTAAGTTACCATTATGGACTAAGATAGCATTTTTTTATAATGGGTTTCCTTAAATCTGAAATGCAGTTTTATAGGAGGGCTAGAAACAAATTATAAATGCGTCATCTCTTCCCTCTCCCCCTTCCCAAACCTAGCGATATTCCCCTTCCTGTTGTTTTTTCTTTTACTTTTACGATGGTACGTAACCATCAAAACAAGGAAAACAACATCCATCAGTAACGAAGCACAAAATTATGCATTTAATTACGGACAATATGTTAAATAAAGAAAAAATATTGATTAAAAGGACTGATATCGCAGGGGTTTTATGTGTTGTAATATTTTTATAAAAATTATAGCAGTTACTGAATGACACTGACGGACAGACAAACAAAGTGTATTATTGACTAGCTTCGCTACTTATAAGCTAAATGTAAAAGATATGTAAATGTTGGACATTATGTAGTACATTTATTTTTATTGTTCAACAAATGCTCAAAATTTGTGAGATAGATCATATTTCGTTTTTAATATAACAGTTAAAAATAATCATTTTTGAAAATACACAAAAAAGGTAATTAACAACAATTTGAATTTGATATTTGTATAGTTATCCTGGTAACTAAGTCTCACTATAATTTACCAAAAAAATATCATTTACTTAAACTTTTCTTGAAAATACGCGAAAATACATGTATTATATCTAGATAGATCCCAAATCAGTAAGTTTGAGTTTATGAACTGAAATTAGGAACAATCCAGTCATATTATTGGTTGAAAGGTTACAAATTTTGGTACGAAAAGATAGTAGTTCTTCATTTCGTCAATTAATAATAAGACAGTCATATGTTGCATTGGATCAAGCTAGCTTTCAAGAAAGAATATTTTCTGACATTTTAGATAGTTTTATAATAACTCACATGTAACTAAACATAAACAAAAATCTTCGTCTGTTAGAATTTAAATATAATTTATATAAATATTATAATAAAATGACAAAAACTATTGGGATAAAATTTATAAAACTATATCCGATAATTCTCTTTGATAAATTAACAGGATGTCAGCTAAGATCTCATAAATTGCCGAACTAAGCAATTTTCGAATCGTTTCATATTCACATCTACCTATGATAAAAAATATGATTAATAATATTTCTCTCTTTTAAACACTGGAATTTTCCAGGTTTTATAAAAGAGCAACATAGATTAATTTAATAAAAACTATACAATCCCTAAAGAAATTATAATATATTTAATATTGCACTATTCGATTATTTACTCATTTTCTCAAAAAAATTTATAACGCTTGCTATTGTTTCGTTACCTGTAGGCCCTGGAGAAATTAACCTTATAAATTTTCAAAAGTTAGTCTAAATTTAACTCAAATATGGCAATCACTCTTTTCATAAAAGAATTATAAAGCATCCCAATTTTAGGCTCAGTCGCTGCTGACGTGCGGCTGCCGAGCCCTGATAATTATCTTTAGTTGTATATACATTGAACCTCAAAAATAGACATCATATTTGCAAAAAAAAATTTCCCCAAAGAAAATTTCAACTTCCTGACAAGCCAATGACTCATTTCCTACTATCATGTATCTTTTAAAGAAAAAAAAGAAAAAAACTAAAATAGAAAAAAATAAAGATAAATAATCAATTTCATTCAAATTGACATTTCGAGCAAAGAATCTCCCCCCCGCTGCCCACCTTAATTGGAATAAAATAATGTTTGTTTATTACTTTAGGTCAGATTAGGCTAGGTTATATTGGGTCACAGGGAAGAAACGCTGGGATATGGTACCGCATGTTTATGAGTTAGGCATAGTTTTTGATAGGCACTTAAAGTTAAAGCACAGGTTTTTTTAGATTATTGTTTTAAACAGCTGCCATGTTTGTTCCTTGAGTGGTTAATTATCCACCTGGCGTTTATTCTTAGAAGTGCCTTTTATCGAGCCAAGTGTTTGCTGGTTCCGAACCATCCTAAACCATCCGAACCTACTAAATACTGCCGGCTTGACGGCTAAATCATCTACATTTTAATTTTTTTCTATGGCTCCTAATCTGTTCCTTACAGACGGTCGGGCAATGACATATCGTATTATAGAGAAGCTTCGCTGATAAAAATATAAGAATTTTCCTGCAATTAAAAACAGTTAAAAGGGCAAAGTCTGCATTAATTTTATGTTACATAAACTAAGTCTTTAAGGTACACACATCATTATGAAAACTAATTTTCTATTTATTTTGGAAAAATTTGTTCTTTTAGGTTTTCCTTTTCAGAATGTTTTCTTTGCTTTTTTTTCTGATAATGTTGATCTATTAAAGATTAGATTAAATACTTTGAAAAAAAAATCATTCCTATTTTACTTAGTCGTCCAAGACTTGACAGTCGACCCAATGATGATGGTCAAAATTACCCTTTTAAAGTATAAAATTGTTGTTTGAAAAGTTTGGATACAGCTATTTTAAACTAACTAATGTTTTTGAGCCAACAAATCAGAATGCATGTTATGAAACATTGAGTATCAGCATAATTATCGGTCCAATGTCCCCTCCTTCCCTAAGATTTTCTAAAGTATAAAGACTGCTAAATTTTATAGTGACAAAATGACGATTTCGCTGAGGCTTACACGCGTCTTCCGATCCCTGTATACAACTAAAGATAATTATCAGGGCTCGGCAGCCGCACGTCAGCAGCGACTGAGCCTAAAATTAGGATGCTTTATAATTCTTTTTTGAAAAGAGGGATTGCCATATTTGAGTCAAATTTAGACTTGGACCTAATTGTTAATGTATTATTGTTATAAAGGCAAACTGGTACACCTTTGGTAAAATCTTATGATTTATAAATTTACAAGCAATGTTATGCACACTACCTAGTATGGTTGCTGATTAGTAGGTTGATGGTAAAGAAAATTTCAAATCCTCTTCCCCCCCCCAAAAAAAAGGAAAGATATATATTAGTATCAATTCAACAGTTCTTCATCTTTAATTTTTTTGTCCCAAACAAACAGCATTTTTGGACAAACAATTACCATGATATTTATTATTCTCAAAAAAACGCGCGGCTAGAGCTGTACTACACAATAACAACACACTTCTTAGTAGAAAATATATTTCGCTTTATTCAAGCCTTCTCAATTCTAATCGTTTGATAGTTTTATTATTATTAAATTCAAATAGAATATTTAAAAATTTTAAATATGCCACTTTTTGTTACATCTGATTGTCAATCTCTGATGTATGATAAAGAATTTTTTGCGAATTATTAACATTTTTATTTTGAAACATTTGGTTGTTATCAAAGTTTCTATCACTGTTTTATAATATTTTCAGCTCAGCTGAATTTAAGTTGCCGAATGTGTACACAGTTTCCTTGGTGTTTCCTCATCTCAATATTTACTACTAGCTAAAAAAGATCCAAACTTAAAAAAAAATAAAAATGAAAAATTAAAATTTTGAAATTTAATGTATAAATCGTTTATACATTCAAATTTAGATTTTTTATTAGAAGTTTTTTAGCTAGAAGTAAATTTTGAGATAGGATGAAGTAACACTGAGGAAACTCTGTACACATTGTGACATTCGGCAAATTCAACTGACCTGTTTTCATACTTGTTATGAGTATCTGTGGTAGCGGCCGCAGTTTGTCAGCCGCTTCCCGAGTCCGGGTATTACGGCAGTGTGAACAGACGTGGACAAGTATAATTATAGAGAAGCTGGGCTTCTCTATGTATCACCAAATAACAAACAGAATTTAATTGGGTGTTACTTTATTCAGAGCTTACAAGATACTGATTTATAATACAACAAAATGGTCAATGCATAGATTGGAATAATTAATACTAAAATCAGAGGTTAAAGTTATATACATACAATAAACACAATAGGCAATATTTATCCCCCATCCCTGGAAGGGGTGGGTGAAACAAGCAAATCAGATTAAACATAATAGGATTGTCAAACTATAAATACTTTTAATACATGGGGGGGGGTTCAAGTGTACCCACCCCCTACTCAGGGGAGGTCCCTTGGGCCTCCCACAAGTTGGGAGCAAGGTTGCCATAAAACCATGGCCTAGGGGTGCCAAATACCACAACTCTCCCCTCGGAAGGCTGGAGGGGCAGGTTACTGTGGGATGGTCCCGAACTGCGGCATGCCCTCCTGGTTGCCTGCAGTGCTGGGGGCGGCGGCCTGCTGGGGCGCCACCGGTGCTGCCCCTCCCTCCAGGTAGGCTACCTGGGAGCTGGACTTGCCGGGGGCAGCGGCCTTGCCCGCCGCTTGCCTCCTCCCGGCCACCTGGTCCCAATCGGCCTTGCAGTCGGCGTCCGTATGGCCAGTGTAGTGGCAGCGCTCGCACCTGGCGGTCTGGTCACGGCGGGCCCGGGGATGGCGCTCCCCTTGGCTGGCATCCTGGGGGGTGGGGCACTCTCTGGCTCAGTGGCCCATTCCTTGACACCGGAAGCAGCGGCTGGGCGCCTTGGACGCGTCTTCAGGGGCGACCTTCCCCATCTGGTGGAGGCCTGGAGCCAGGGAGCCGATCTCCATTGGCTCGGAATCGTCATAGTTTGTCAGTTGGGCGCTAGCCGAGCCGGTGAGTCCGTCGGTCGCGTCCACCAGGGCCACTCCTTCCTTCAGCTGCTTTGTCACCATGGTCACGGTAAACATGGCCTTGCGCGTGTACTCAGGGACGGAGGTGACCTCGTGCCCCATCATGATACGTTTCACATTGGCATTGCGGATCCCTCAATTCAGCTCGTCTATCAAGAGCTCGAAGTCCTCATGCCTGTAGGCCTCACGATAGAGGGTGCACTTAGTGGAGATGTAGGCCTGGATAGGCTCCGTCATGTGCTGCCTATAATCCTTGAAGGCTTGCTTCAAGGTCTGGGACTCATAGGCCGGCCTAAACAACATCTCGCACTCGGCCTTGACCTGGTCGTAGGTCAGAGCCTGGCCTGCCTCCCCAAACAAATGTGAGGCCATCTCAGCCGCCTGCCCCGCCAGGGATAGTAGGAGGGCGTTGCGGCGATTCAGGGTGCCATGGGCGGGCACCCTGTAGGCCGCCCATGCCATCTCGAGGCGCCTTATGTGGCTGTTCCACGACTGCTTGGGCGGCCCCCTGTACTCTGGCAGGTTACTCAGCATCAGCTTGCGGTACTCGGCTGGGGCCGGCTGGGGATCATCCTGGAGCCAGCCCTGGGGCTGCTCGCCTCCCTGAGCTTGTGGTTGTTCCATACGGCCAAAAGTTCAGCG
>LS057148.1:0-11278 GCA_900241095.1 Acartia tonsa
CGCTCCCAGCTGCATTCCCGTTCACTTGTGCGCACAGCACTTACAAAGTCACATGCCTAAATATTAATTTAAATAAGAAAACTAATAATAATCACAAGAATAAGAACCATTAATATCATTGCAAATTATTTTTTAAATTTAAATTTTTGTAAAACGATGATACACAAAATTCAACACCACCAAACAGACAGCCAACTAATTTGACCTTACATCCTATTATATAAAGAAGTAAGTTTTTTTTGTCTGAAGCTTAAGATTTTAATAACTACAAAACTGAATTTTCCGTTTTAGGGATGCTTTACTTAGATTCCGGAATGTTTTTGGGCATTTTTTTTATTCAAACCTTAGAATGGTTTGATACTATTTTCTGTTCCCTTCAAATGCAGAGCCTCTAGATGCTAGGGGCGGCGTTGCTAGCATTACAAGAAAGCATTTTTAAAAAAGGGTAAATAGAAAATTTTAAATACCTGTTCGTACAGATAGCTAGCCTCAAGATAATATCTCTTTCCATCCATATATTCACCATAGATTTTACATACAGACTAAAAAAGAAAAAATATCAATTTGCTGGAAAAATATCTTTGTAAAGATTCACTCCAAACATTGTTTATGCATAATATTTAGAATTCCGTAGAGTTTAGGTTTTAGGCTATTGTGTGTGTGTGTATTGAGGGGGGGGGGAGAATTTAAACCCACAATGGAATATTCAGAAAATTACACCTACCCAAATTTTTTTCTTCTCTGAAATACAATTAACAACAAGACTGTCAGTGACAAAATTAAATCTTAAAATGAAATAATTGTATACCTTATAGTTGTCGGATCCTTTAGGGAAAAGTGTTAATCCTTGCTTGTACAATCTTTGGTCCTAAAAAACAAACAAAGATGTATTTAATTTTTCGTACCAACATAAATACATTTTACAATAGGTAACTAGATCCTTTTTCAATTTTAAAAACATCACGAAACCTGAAATATTCTAAGTAAATTATCATTTACAGACAAACCTTTTTTGTGACAATTATTTAATAGGTTCTAAGGACCAAAATATTCGTAGAAAACTGAATTTAATATGATACGATACATGATATTTCAGTATGGCTTAAAACCAGTTCTAATCCACACGGATATTTATCGGTTTCGAAGCAATACTAGAAATATATTTTCTCTAAGTGCCTTTCTACCTACATGGAAACATTATTATTGTTGACAAAACTGAACAAAATTAACCAAACCTGAATTAGTTGAAGGCAATCTTCAAAATTATCTGGACACTTGGCAATGTGAGCCAGGGCTGAGGGATACCTCTTCAAATCTTTATCTATACTGTACTTCATATAATCTGGGGGCATACTCTTGTATTTGTTTAATATGGGCAGGTATTCCTAAAATATTTAGTTTGGAGTTGTAGAGAAGCATCGTACCAATCTTTAAATAAAAAGTAATACGATGTATGTCACACTGTGTGTCTTGGACTAAAATCTTTAACATTCCTTGAAAATGAATTAAAAATAAGAGGAGGGATGGTTTTTTCCTATGCCTAACCCCTCCGGGGGCCTACCCATTTGGAGCATAAATATACGGGGCTACCGAGTACCGAGTAATTAACAAACAAACGAAAAAACTGACCTTATTATATTCAGTTTATTTCAAAAATAAAGGGGAGTTGGAGGTTTAAGCTAAAATGGACGACCCATAATATCAAAATATATTTAATCATCATATACCAGACATAGGAGCAGTAGGCAAACATTAAAAAAATCTATCAAATCAAAACATACCTTTGGGTCTTTTTGTGATTTTTCCGCCACCATGAGAACCAGGTCAAAATCATAGGTACCAAGGGCGATATTGAATAGAAGGTTCACATCAACACTACAGCAGGGATAGTCACATATGTAATTTAACAAGGATGACAACAACCACGATACCAAATAATACATAGATTAATCTACCATTAATTATCAAGCATTTTAATTTCTAAAGAAACAGAAGGACAATTGCTCGTTTATTATTTACTAGCGGCTACGCTCCTAGAGGCCTCTAGGGGCGTAGCGAGATCCTTCAACACAAACAAAGAGACAGACAGACACCCTGTAACTTTATTATAAAGATAACGTAAATACAAGACGCTTTTTCTAGAATACCTAACTTAATGACGTAATTACTTGTTTGCTTCGCTTATGAATTAGTGCCTAATCGAACTAGAAATTGGCATTTCAAAAATCAAATGATTTAAAATAATCAAGTTTGACATTAAGTGTCAAAAAGCTAACAAATATTTTAAATTGATTTCCAAATCTTTTTATCTATAAGTAGAAGGATGTCTATATGTCTGTTTGTACCGAGGGATCTCGCTAACCACTGAACCGATTCGGTTCTCACTAACGGGGTAGCTTCTCATAGACCCGGGAAGGTTTAAAACTATTTGGGGGAGGGTACAATCACCCTCTCAAGAGAAATCCCCCCCCTAAAAAAACTACCCCTCATCAAGTGCCCCTCGAGGCCTTTAGGGGGGCGAAGCCGCTAGAAGTTAATTAAGAAATGCCTTCGCTTAATCAAATATATTTTTTTTGTAAATTAAGATATGTGATTTCCTGTATAAAATATAGCGCAGTCCTTGGTCACAAAGGTTCTCCTCACCAAGATCTAAAATAAACAAAAAGTCAAATTTAATCCAATAAGAGCCTGATATAGCAACGATAGGTACATTTTTAACGTCTCTAGTATGTCGCGATGTGGTACAAACTCGAAACTAACACCTACCGAGAGCAAGTATATACAGACGATAACTTTTAATTTTCAAAAGTAAAATTTGAGTTTTGGGTTCGGACTCACTCACCCCCTCTTTAAAGTACCCCTAGATGCATTCAGGGGCATAGCTTATTAGCTTATTTTATAAAATAGTAAGTTGTATTATAGATTCATGAAAGATCTCATAAACGGCTGGATAGATCATTAATCATAGTTCATTATATAATTTTCAGGAAAGTTTAGTGGCTATTTGCAATTTTCATGACAAAAATCTCTTTTATAATAAAAATATCCAAGCAAATGGTTTTTAAAACCATGTTAACATAGATATTTTCCCCCTTTACAAATAAACCTCAATTCTTGTATAATCAAACGAAAGCAAATGATAGAAATATTAGATTACAGTATAGTATAGGAAAGCAGGTACAAGTTGAAGTAAAACGTAAAGGAAAAGGGAATATGTAAAAAATGTTTAGTTTTATTATTGGTTATGGAAAAGCAATGATAAAACTAATAAAAACCTATTCAAAGTAGCGAAGTTCTCTATAACTCACTTTGTCTGTTGAGAAGGCTAAGAAGGAAATGTGATTTTCTCGGTCGTTACTAAAGATAGAAGACTGATATTTTGTCTGACCAATTAGCATTCAGTCAAAAAATTTTATTCGGTCCGCCGGTGCGTTGATAATAAGAGATATTTGTCAGCCCACTTTTGTATTCTTAAATCCGTGATTAAAAATACCAAATATTATTTGAACCGTATATCTACATAGTTGTAGAGTTAACATAACTAGTGAACGTAAAAATTAAAATCTACCGTGAAACCTGTTAAATTGGGACATTCCTTTTAATGACATTTATCTAAAAATGTAAGATAATTTTGTAATGTTTTAAGAAAAATACTCAACAATTTTTAACTTTTTATTAATACCAAAAAATGTTTTTTCTTCTTCTAAATTTTAGCTTAGAAATGTGTGAAGTTTTTATAGTAAAAATTAATTCATAAGGTTAAATTAATTAAACTTTTCACGAGCATTGCCATAATCAATAGGACATTTAATTTTGTTGGACTTACCTAGTGAATAATTGCATAATTTACGGTATATCCATAATTAAGTTAACATATTAGTATATTATTTCAAGATTATGTTAGTATATGTGTCCTCTAAACTCATTTAAATATCTTGACGCTAGCCCATGGGGGGTAAATAATTTCCCCATATCCATTTTATTAACTTTACTCTAACTGAACATGAAATGAAAATTTTTCAGGTGAAATAAGAAAGAGAATTGGGTTCTAAAAAACAAAATACTTCTACCCAAAGGAATAACAAATGGGAGTTGTCACTTAACTATTGATTTTTAAAACTTTTCCTCTATTACAATATTACATTGTAAAATATGATGAAAAAAACAACATTATAATCTAAGTATATAAGTTCAAAAACAGTTATAATAATGTAAAAAATATAATACGATTATAAAAATCCTTTACAGTTGGACGAACGTACGGACATAGCCTAATCATACAGTAGTTGTGCTATTGAAAAAAATAGCGGTAAAATTGAGCACTAAGATTAAAAATAACCCTTATATATTTCCCCAATGTTCTATTTTAAATGCTACATTAAAGTCGTATAGAAGTTGTTCAATTTGCCAAAACGAAAATAATCGTAAACATTTTAATTTATGACGCTCTAAAAGACAAGATATTGTTAGACTGATCAAAAAAAATTCAGAAAAAGATTTATAGACATGTTTATGAGTAATAAGATTTTTTTCTCTAAAGCTAAAAATCTCGAGCATTGCTGGTCCAAATTGGTTGACTTTTTATTAAAGCTTTATAAATATCTTCGTTGGTTTAAGCTATTTTTATTTCCTGCCCTTCCTGTCCTAGCTAGGGAATTAAAATATTCAATCAAAAACTTTTTTTCATCGGCACAGACCAGTTGCCAAGTGGAAAATAAGAAAAACAAAACATTTTGTCTCGATGAAAATTATTTTTTTACTGAGATTAATGTTTACAAGAAGGCAAAAAAGTGTCAAATTTTGATGAACTCAGTTTAAAGTAAACTCTATATATAAGTTTGTTGATTACTTTACGGATAAATAACTTGCTTTGCTCTATGATTCAAATGTCTTAACTTTTCAGGAAAAAAACAGACCAGTAAACAAACAGATTTAACAATATAGGCAAACCTACCAAAACGCTATTTTTCCATGTAAAGCAATTTTACAATATATCAAATACTAAAACTAACTTTGTTTTGAATTATTAAGAAAATCCCCCAAACCAAAGAGTGGATTAATTTCCCTACAACCCACCACTTTTAATTTGAACTTCTTTGCAAAGCTTTCCTACTGGAACATGCTTTTCATTAACTAATAATAAAATAACTATGAAACTAAGATTTTTTTCTTCCAAAAGTTTTTCTAGAGGTTTAATTTCAGTTACAATTTAAAGAAAAAAGCAAAAATATTTCAACATTTACATGCTCCTTGTTTTCATATGTATCTTCTAGGAAATAGTAAATGGAACTTATCCATGAAATTTCACAGGATTAAACTAGTTTGCACTAATTTACCCCTTTACAATTTAATTATGAATCTAGATATGTTAGGTTTTTCTAGGTTTCATTCATACAAACATCTTACAAACTCCCAAAATCTCAATGGCGTATAAATTGATATACGTCCACAATGATGTTAAAAGTTTACCCCTTCTAATGAGATACTTCTAGATAAGAACCAACTGATCAAAATTCATTTAAAGTACCAAAAGGTTTTTAGCATACGAAAAGTTAGCAAACATGATCATAAAACTTTGGGTACCAGCGTAATATACAGGCTAATGTCCCCTATCATCCCTGCATTGCACAATCTGCATTCCTTTTAGGTAAGCCTTCTTTTGTCATGAAAAGGTGTAATCATAATAAAATCAACAATAACAGTGTCAATTTTTTAAATAGAAGATGTCAGCAGCTGTACTGCAAATAGGTATTTGGCAGCCCCCTGGATAATCTTGTTAAAACAAAATCAACATAAAATCAAGCTAAGATGACTAGATACATTTTATTGCATGATTGCATTGATAAAAAAGGAGATTATTTCACAGTCTTGGTGTAAGTTTATAAGTTGCATCTCTTCAAATTCATGGCTCTTATATATTTGTTCTTATAATCAGCGTTGTGGAGCCGGAGCCGGATGCCGCCATATTTTGCTAAAGCCGTAATTTTAGTTTAAAAACGTCTACGGCTCAAAATTTTTATCAAAAATTGAACTTTTAAAACCTTTAAAAGTTAAAAATGGACTTGGCAAAAAAATATATGTTGAGTTTTTCTTAGTTTTAAGTCGGAGCCGGAGCCGTTGTTTTCAGCCGTAGATGCACCAAAATCAAACGGATCCGGAAAGCTGCTTATAATGTATTTATTATTACTTGGATCTTACAAAGATTATCATGTAATCAAATAAAGTGAAACTTGTAGCTGACAAAAATAACGACCTCCCCATCCACCCTCTTTAACCAATCCCCTCCTCTCCAACTGGGTGAACGAACTGACCAATAAATGATGTCAATGTTAGCAACCTTATTTGACAATAATTTTTCCCCTGTCATAATATCCAGCATTATAAGAAAAGGCTATAAATATTGTAAAAGATATCTATCCATCTTATAATATGAATGTCCTATTCTCATGTCAAGAAACATAACATTTTTATTGTGTTCAATATTAATACTTGAATTTCCTCAAACTCATCTTGAATTTTTCATGAGAAAATTTTGCATGATAAATATAATTGCAATTGCATCTATGCAATATGTAGACAAAATATTGTATTAAACAGAAAAAGGAACAAAAATTCAGAGAAAAAAGATCTTTCAAATTTATGCAAATTCAAAGCTATTCCTAATAATTTTTCTTATATTTCAGAAAATTCTTCCATGATAAGAACATCTTCATTATTTGTTCATTATTTTAAAGTACAAATTCAAATGCATTTACTGTAAGACATCAAAATTTGATTCATTATAAATGTTGAATATATTTTCAGATGAAAATGGATGATTATACAGTTCTGGGAAGAATTGGAGAGGGAGCACATGGAATTGTTATGAAGGTATATAATTCAGAATACTCATCAAAATAAAATTTAAAAGCATAATTTCAACAAAGCTTCTTGCACAAGTTTAAAAACATACAACAGAATCAAAAACAACTTTAATAAATATTACTGTCCAAATTATTTTTAACCCTTCAGGGAAGAAACAAGTTAACAGGAGAAATAGTAGCTCTAAAGAAAGTATCTTTGAAGAGGCTAGAGGAAGGAATATCAGAAGGAACAATCAGAGAAATCAAAGCATTACAAGAACTTGAAAGTAAACATGTTGTTAAGTAAGTTTTTTCTATTATTAATTTTTCAAAGTATAATAAGGATTAGAGAGTAATTATTATTTAGGTTGCATGATGTCTTCCCACAAGGAATGGGTTTTGTCCTTGTTTTTGAGTTCATGGTTTCTGATCTATCTGAGATGATCAAGGTAATTTTAGTCATTATTATCATATATAGAATATATAGAATTGATAATTAGAGACAAACAAGGATGACAACATCCATAAGTAGAGAAGCTCAAAAATTATAAATGGATATCGGGAAAAAATTTACTATAGAGCAGTGTCATACAATAATCATTAAACTTGATAAAATAGGGAAATCATACAAACTTTGAATCACAAAAACTTAAAAATCTAGGAATCGATCTAGCGCCGCAATTAATAGAAAAATCTTAATGAAACATGATGGAAATATGTAGAATAAAGGCATTTTCAATTCCTGATAAATTCAGCCATCAATCCTAAATAGGAAAAGAGAAAATCACGAAAACCTAAAAATCTAGGTATCAATTTAGCACCCCAATTAATAAACAAACTTTAATAAAACTTAGTGAAAATATTTTGAATTTAAAGAATTTAAAATAAATTGATCTCTGAAAGTTTCAGCCTTCAATCTTGAATAGGAATTGTAAAAAAACACAGAAACTTGAAAATCTAGGAATCAATCTAGCACCCCAAGAAACAGACAGATGGTCAAAACAATGTATAGATTAGATGGGCATATGTCAAAGGAATCTTCAATAAAAATTTCAGTTGTCTATCTTGAAAAGGAGATGAGTAAATCACGTTACCCCCAAAACGTTTCAGACAGACATACATACATACAGACATTTCAAATTATAGAGTAGCTTCGCTACTAAAAAGACAGGTATATTTAAACAAGACAGGAAAATATCATGACTTTTCAAATTGTAATGGTCTTATTTCTACAGTACTGTTGAATTTGAGTGGTTGTTCTGTAACATTAATTAAACTTTTCTTCACAATTTGATACTTAACCTTTAAATCAGGAATAACTTTATTGTTCAGGACGCCATAAACCCCCTGACCTCATCCCAGATCAAATCCTACACCCAGATGCTGCTCAATGGAGTTGCCTTTCTTCATTTGAAAAATATTATGCACAGAGATCTTAAGCCAGCTAACCTGCTTATAAGTGAAAAGGTAGTTTAAAGAATATATGCTGGTTTTTTTTATAGATGTCTTTAAAATATTTCCTTAATTATATTGCATAAATTAAGTGGATAACTTAATTTGTTTGTTAGGGTCAACTAAAAATAGCTGATTTTGGGCTTAGCAGAATACACAGCAGAGAAAATGGAAGGCTCTACAGCCATCAGGTACGATACAGAACAAGTACATATTATTGAGTGTATTTAACCTGCTGTAAACAAGGTTATAAACTTAAAAATTCTAATATTTTTCTTATGATAGGTAGCTACCAGATGGTATAGAGCTCCAGAACTATTATATGGAGCCAGAAAATATACTGAAGGAGTTGACCTCTGGGCTGTTGGGTGCATTTTTGGAGAACTTTTAAACTTTTCTCCATTATTTCCTGGAGAAAATGACATTGATCAGCTAGGAATTGTTATCAGAAAGCTGGGAACACCTAATGAAGAGTGCTGGCCAGGTATATATTAATGGATATTCATAAAAAGGCATTAACCTCCTAGGATTTTTTTTCTTTCAATTTTGAAACTTTTGGATGTATGTGAAAAATTCAACCTCTTTATATTTGACTTTGAAAATTTAGGTGTAAGTCAACTACCTGATTACAGCAAGATTACATTTCCAGACACACAACCAGTCCCTTTGCAAGACTTAATACCTGAGGTTAGCTTACATTTTTTACCGAATTTAATATTATTAATGTTACTTGTATTTTAATTGAGGTTTAGATATTGACAAATTGAAGCAAGCTTAGAGAATGATAGAATTTTAAGAAATATTTATTTTAGGCTAACCCAGTAGAAGTTAGTTTTCTTGGTGAATTCATAGTGTATGACAGTGACAAGAGAGCAGCAGCTTCTAAAGCATTGGATCATGATTATTTCTATACTCAGCCACTTCCTGCTAAGCTCTGGTAATTTTTATTATAGTATTTAATTTTACATGCAAATATATAATTATAATGTCTTGTTACTGTAATTGAACCTAACACATTAGTATTTGGTAAACTAATAACAAAGAGGTTTAATTTTTACTTTTAACATGGTCTGAAATAGAATTTTTCAATTCAGTTATTAGAACAAGAACAAAGCTTTTGATGTTTAGGGAGATGCCTCATCCAATAGAAAAGAAACTTGGTATTAGTGCTAATAAAGAAATTGAAGTAGATGTGCCATTTAAAGAACATTTTACAGAATTGTTGAATTTTCAACATAGATTGTTCCAATGTTAATGGTCATTTGTATCCTAATTAAAAATTGTTTTACCTTGTTCAATAAAATTGCTAAATTATTTTTTTTATTGTATTCTTTACTATTTAGGGATTATTGAACATTCCCCATGTAAATAGTAAGCAATTTTGTTTGATTTCATTTAAACCCCTATATTAAAAGAAAAAAAATAATAACTCCCTAAAATAACAATATTTCCATTATGTGAAATAATAAGTAGGTATAAGATTAAAAATTAATGAAAATGCAGCTAATTAGATTTTAAATGGGGTAAATTTAAAGCTTTCAGTATTACAAGAAGGAGGGGGTTTGGTATTGGAAAAGTCTCAGTGCAACCTAAAAAGTATTGTGGCTAAATACTTGGAAGTACTTGAATAAATTGCAATTTGTCACAAGTGAACACACTATTAATGGTATAGGAAATATTGACCACAAACATTTGCTTGATGTGTCAATTTATAAAGCTTTTTTCTCTCGTATTTTACACTTAATTTTTAAATAAATTTTTTAGAATTTTGATGATATGGTTACAAACATGAATTTACACTTAATTCATTTTAATGAAATAAAACAATAATAAGATAGGAATTTTAATTCAATGACATTCCATGACAAGCTTTACAAATATTTTATAAGATGAAAAAATTTTACGCATTTTTTAGATGAAAATTGACCCAGTTCTGTAAAAATTCCATTCTTAATGAAAAAATATTTCATTGACTATCTATGAAATTATCAAGATATATTATTTTGAACATTTTTTGTGTAGAACGTTTTTCTTTTTAAAAAAAGCTGAGAATTCTAATACGTCATTTTAGAGGGGTTATTATTAGTGAAGCACATTATCAAACCCCTTTAAAATATTGATGCCCCTCAGTCTCACCAGTATTTTCTTCAGTTTTATTTTCCCTCTTCTTTGAATGTTGCAGAATGGCTAACAAATACAGGGTGAAGTTAAAAAAACCTATTTAAAACAAAAAAAAATTACTTCAAAACGTTTAACATTTTGAATAAGTTTTACACTTTTAAATTATAAAAAGCTCAGACATAAATGTGTATTGTGTGTATCTTACAACAAACTGTCCGTAAAAAGACTTTATTAGTAACATAGCTACTCTGTAAATACTTAATTAATGTCTTTTGTCTAGATAGAACGTTTAGAAAATTCAAAATCCAAAATAAAACTATGCCTAATTCTATTAAAATTGGTCAAAGATAGTAAAAAGGTTTTTTAGTCAAAATAAAAATTTAAAGTTCCAGTAGAATACATTTTTGGATGATATTGTCCATGTGTGAATGTTTAGTCTGTAGGAACCACCTTGACATAATTAGTCTACATGCACTTTTAAAGTATGCTATGTTTTTGCTTTCTTAGTTCAATTGTTAAAATTCAAGAACCGTCCTAACTACTCTTAATTTTTCTCTGTTTTTCTGTAGTATTTGATTTTTTTTCTTAGGCTATAATTTATCATAAACAGTGAATCTAAAGTTCAAAGAAGAAATCTCAAGAGTATTTAACAATTTTCAATTTCATATAAATTTGCTTTTAATATGTCTAAGAAAAGAAGCTTTTGTACTACAGTGTGTTTTTTTTTATGAGAATTTTTTTGAAAGCAATTTTACCCCACTTATAGTTATCAGAATTTATTGATTAATGGCTTATTTTCTTCGTTTTTTAATGCAATTAATAGAACATTAAAAAAATATTTCAGTTTTTAATTAAAAAGTACA
>LS057149.1:0-11278 GCA_900241095.1 Acartia tonsa
AAATGCAGCCGTTTTTGAGAAAATTAGATTTGAAAATTTCAAGTTCAATTTTCATCCACTAGGAGTTACCGCATAATTATGACAAAAAAAGCAAAGGTTATTTATTTAAATTTTTGAACAACTTTGCTTTTATAAAGTGTGTCATAAAACCTCTCTATATATGATTTATTTAGGGCTGAATTTTCATGACCTTAGCAAAGCAACTGATAAAAAAAAACATTAATTAACTCACTTCAGGAGTGGTTTTATGAAGAACTTTATAAAAGCAAACTTGTTCAAAATTTTAATTTGTAGAGCTAATCATGATTTTTCAAAGAGTATTAGCCATTAAATTAGAGAGCGTGTTTATGAAACTTTGAGTAAAAACAAAATCTAAAGTCCAATGTCACATCCCTCCAAATGGCACAGACTGACAGACACAAAAAATATTTTGAGGAGCCTCGCTACTCAAGGCATACAGGGAAAGGAAGTTGCTCACCCAATTTTAGTATGTGAGACATTACAGACAGCTTTTTGGGCGATACAGACACACATACATACAGACAGACAGACAGACGGACACAAATGACTTGTATAGTTGCTTCGCTATCCTCAGCATACAAGGAAAGGAAGTTGCACAACCAATTTTAGTATGTGAGACATTACAGACAGCTTTTTGGGCGTTACAGACAGAAAAACAGACAGACAGACAGGCTCAAATGACTTGTATAGTTGCCACGCTACCCTGGGCATACGGGGAAAGGAAGTTGCACAACAAATTTTAGTATGTGAGACATTATACAGAGAAATAGAGATAGGAGAGTGTATATAGAATATTAGTGGATATTATGACACTGGAGGGATTGTCATCAATTTAAGTTGCTACCATGGACATCACTGATTTGTCAGTTAGTTTATCCAGTAGAAAGAGGGAGTATGTGTAAAGGGGGTTGATGGGGGCATCGTTATTTTAACCAGCTACAAGTTTCACTTTATTAGAGCACATGATAATCTGGTGTAAGATACAAGTAATTATAAATCCACTGAGATAGGAGAATGGATCGAAGAATAGGTATCTATTAGTAGGGTAGTAGGATTAAAATCAGTTTTTTAGCCTTGAAATGCCGAAGAACGGGCTTAAGTTTTAATCCCCCTCTCAAAAAAAAACTTCTTCCTAAAGGCCTCAAGGGCAAAAACTAAGGAAGTATTATTTTTTCGTCCTAATTTAAATATCTTTGCTCCGTGAGAATAATGTTTTAGGATATTGCAACATACCCCAAAAGTGCAAAATTTTTCGTGTAATTTGTTTGGGAAAATATGATGATAGATAGATAGATAATCAACTAAACAAAGTGTCACGTTGCCTGTTTGTTCGTCATAAATGTGGGGATTTTCTGAGCTGCTATTTAAGATGGCATTCTTATTGTTTTTATGTAGATACTCCTTACACAGAACGTTTAGTATACAACTTATTTTGTCCCACAGTCTATCGGTCATGCTACAAAAGACATTTATATTTTAATATTTTTAAAGGTTTCGTGATTTTGTGTAATTTATATTTTTCTTTTCCTGGCCCTCTTTTATATGATCACTGAACAGCAGCTCTTTAACTAACTTATTTCGTTTGTTATCACATATTTTTGAGTGCTTCTTTACTTATGGATGTTTTCATCCATGTTAAATGAAAATTTTATATCTATATTATATCCAGGAAGGGAGGCGACATTGGACTGTAAATTACGATCGTACCCAAAGTTTTATGACATCGAATTTTCGTAAAAGAATGGGTTATTTAGTTTATCGTGTATTAATCTATCGTCCATTGTCTTATCCCCTAAGATCCCTGATTATATCCCTTTAATTCTTGTGATTTATGGGTGTTGATTTGTTTGTTAAACTATTATCAGTTTTCACTTAAATGTGAAGATTCCTATAACAATTAGACATCACAATATTACAGTAGAGTTAACACTTTAAGTTAGGCTTTTACTGTACTGTTATGCCCTTAGTAATTATTGTCTTAGGAATCCCATCTTGATGTACTTGATATTTACATATGACTTTAGAGCTTATATAATGTTCTACAAGATAGTTATAATTACTTGGTGTGTTTTCATAGACATTTGACATTGACATTGACATAAGCTATTTAATGTGTTACAATTTAATAGACTAACGACTGCATCCCTAGCATCTAGGTGTGCTGTATTCAAAGATATATGGAAGATCAGAAAATTATCCTAAAACAATATCCAGACTTATTTATAAAGATAAAATAGTCTAAATACAGGACCTATAAGAAACTTAACAGTAAAGAAGAACCATATCGGTTTTGCTGATAGCAAGATCCATCGCTACAGACAAAAAGCTTTCTACTTTATATCATAGGATAGATAATATATAGCATGAAACCATCCCGGAACATATGTGAAGCTTTCCTTAAATGGAGAACTTAATCTGTTTAATAGGTAAGGTAGAGATAGATAGCTAAATAGATAAACAGATAAATGGATAGATGGATAAGAAGATAGATACACCATATTTACATAAGTTATCTATTAAATTTACTTTATAACTGATAATTAGATAGATAGTTAGATAAATAGATAGATATACCATATTAACATAAGTTGTCTATGAAATTGACTTATAACTGATGATTAGATATTTAGATAGATATTTAAAATAAGTCATATATTAAAATGGCCTAACATATAATTAGATAGATAGATATATAAACCCATGTGAAGTTTCTCTTAATTGTGCTATACCAAAACACAGAAATCTACCCGTGCACCTCTATCTGCTACTGTTAACTATATATTGGTTAGTTTTGGGGTGCCCCAAGGGGAAATCTTAGGGTAATTTATAAATTGGGACAAACATAATAAAAAACACACTCTTTTTAGTAAGGGTTTTAATATGATAAATTGATTTATATTCCAAATATTAATCAACAAAATTACCTTTCTGTAGATTAAAACTATTGGAAGGAAAGTTTGGACACTACTAGTTTGAATAAAAAATTTAATGAGATAAATAAAAGTTTTTATTCTGACAAATGAAAGAACGTGTTTATAAAACTTTGGGTACCAGTATAATTAACAGTCCAATGTCCCCTTACTCCCAACCTATTTGTATTTCAGACTCCAGTTCTCTTATTCCCCCCGGGCTCTTACATCTCGTGCCTAACCACTATTTACGCTATTTACTTAAAAGTTGTACTTAACACTAGTTTGGGGTTGATATAAAGGTCATTAACGCAATATTGATAGGTCAATGAAAGATTATTCAGTTATAAATCTTTCTCAACCCAATTTAAAAGGAAAAAAGTCTACATCATCATTCCGAAATATATTTCAAGTAAAAAATACTCATAAATTAATGAAAGATTAATTAATATAATAACCTCTCCCCCTCCGCACCAAAAAAAGTATTTTGATATAATGGAACAGCATATAGTGTCCAATAAAAAATGACAACATACAATACAAATGACCAATGATAGGCCAGTATACAATTTACCATTGGTCAATTCGTGGGGGGTGAAACCTCTAGTAATCCACAAAGGATTAGTTATTTGATTATATCACAAATAGACTGATAAACAGAACAAAACTTAGCTATTGTGAAGTAGTTTTGGTACTAAAAGTGTATTTGTTTAATGGTATACAATCCTTAGAATAAAGTAAAAAGGATTTCTGTCTAACTGTACCAAAGGATCCCGCCAACCGTTGAACCGATATGTTTCTCCTTTACAGTGTAGCTTCTCCTAGGTTCTGGGAAGGTCTATAGCTTTTTGGGGGGGAGGGAACCATCACCCTCCAAAGAGAAATCGCCAAAACTTTTTAAAGAAAATATTATCTTAACATAGATGGAAAAGAAAAATAGAGGCCAATTGAGCACAAGTAAACAGAAAGACAATTATAAGTTACATACAACTACCTTATATAGTAGCTTCGCTGTTAAAACCGTATTTTTAGTATAAAGGAATAATTACACGGTAAAAATCTTGTCTAGGAATATTCACATGATCCTTCCTGACCCTTAAGTGAGTTGATATATAGAAAGAAAGATAGATAGACAGATAAAATTATCCTACTTGTTTAGGATACAGATTCCTTTCAAGATTAGGTACTATGTTTTTAGTGATACATTTTTGTATCAAAAAGTAACGATCATCTTCATATTATTTAGCATAATTAGAGAAGGTTTTTGATCAACTTTCTAATAAATAGATAGATAGGTAGATAGATAGATAGATAGACAAATTGTTATGTTTTCTGAATTGGAAATCTGAATCTTTAATTGACTGAAATACAATATCTTGATTTAGAGAGAAAAAACGTAAAATCATCGTCAATTATTTCTTTTAATAAAAAAAAGCAAATTTATATTATATTAAAATTAATTTAGGCATTACTATAAAAAGAACTAACTATCGAAGAAACAAATATAAACCTTACTAATTCATTAAATAGAGTGATCAACAGAGTTTAATTAAACATGTTATTTTTATTTGATCAGTCCAATACACAGTGTTTCATGTTAAAAAACAATCTTCAGTTGGTTATAAATAGGATAAACAAATTGATTTGGTTATTTCAAATCTTGTCTTGTCGTCCTTATTTTATTTACAACTAGCGGCTTAGAGGCTTCAAACAGATTTTGGACGGTTATTTTCTTCAAAGTGCGATTTCTTCTTCCTTGTAGTAGGCTTCACTGTAAAGAAGAACCATATCGGTTCAGGGGTTAGCAAGATCTTCAGCTACAGACAAACATATATTCTGCTAATTATATTTAAGGATAACTTTCCTATAAGAAATGGAATATATTTTCTAGTTTAACAGAGAAAAAAAATAGAGTTATAAATTAATATATTAGGGTAGGGCTAAAACAAACTGAAGATATTTTGAAAGCTTACCTGAAAGTACAAGCATTTCAGATCAGCAATTTCCGAAATATTTAGCCAACTAAAAAAAACTTTACTACTTTATACCATTGCGGTTGCGACTCTAAATAACAAATGATAAATAAAAAAAGACTGAAATACAAAGGCTAGGAGCGCAGCAGCTAGTTGTTTATAATTAAAGAAAATACATGCATATTAAGCACTGGCGTGTGCAGAGTTTTAATATACGAAAATTTTGACACCCCCCTCAAACCAAAATCGAAGAGGGGTGAAGAAACTTGTCAAGGGGGTTGTATAGGGGTGTCGGGGGGTGGAAAGCTATTGGGGTGTATCCACTCCCTTTATTTTTTAATTGGGCCTGATAAGGCCCCCTACACCCCCCTATTGATCTCTTTTAATATTAAAATTTAATTTGTTTTCAAAGTTTAAATTTATTTCAACAAATGTAATATATAAATCATTTAACAGTTCTTATTATTGATTTATATTTGTTTAACAACAAGGATGACAAAATACATAGAAACAAAGATCAAGATGATTCATTCTAATAAAATCTTATTGTTAAAGGAATCTTCTTATAAAGTCTAAAATCGATTTGACTATTCTGTCATAATTTAATATATTTAAATGTTAAGCGATTGCGATTAACCATTACATTTACTGAATGTGTCATAAGATATTTATGGTTTTAAAACGTTTTACCGTTCGTTTTTATCTTAAACATTAAATGTTGTAAGTTTATATTGCTGCGCTATTTGAATTTCTGTTAGACTTAAATAAATCAATTATCAAAACCGGCAACGTCTCTTTAGGCTTCTGGGGGAACTTGAGTGAAGGAGGGTGGGGTAAGTTGACCCTTCACTTTTATTTCTATCTTTTTTTATTTGTGGGGGGAGGGATGGAAAATTTTTCCAGAGATGATTTCTCTCGAAAAATAGTTAAAAACCTTTCCTGGACCTTCAAAAGGCTTCACTTTGAAAAGAAACCATATCGTTCCAGTGGTCAGTTAGATCTACAGCTACATACATTATATCATGTTACTAAGTAGAAACCAAGAAAATTTGCATCATATTTTCTCGGCTGATATTCAGGATAGACGGCCTATTTTTTGTGCTGCTTTAATTATGGATGTTGTCATCATTGTTAAAAAACAAAAGCAACAATAAAATATGTTTTAAAAAACACCAGTAGCCAATTATAACTAATTTCCCAAATAATATCAATAATATTTTTCTATGGAAACAAGGATGTACTTGTCTCAAGTAAGATGGCTGCAAAAAATAAATAAATATATTTATTGAAAGTAGAATTTTACATTTTGTAAAAGAATTTAAATTGTATGATTTTTTTTGCAAATTTTAAGATTTGGTTATAGCGATGTGTAAGCTTAGTGCATTTACCTAATTATCTTAGGAATCAACATTAAAAAAAATTAATTCTATTTAAAATAGAGTTTCTATAAATGAATATAGAGTTATGATTCTTTCAAAATTCTACCTAATTGTCTCAGGAATAATCATGATAAGTTTGAAATTGATAGGATAATTCTAACATACACAAAATTAGTGATGAAAGTAATCTATTACGTGCGGACAAATCTAAATTAAAGAAATGCTTCATTTTTAAAAGTAAAGGGTTAGAAAAAAAATTAAGGGATTCTAAGATTTATAGAACACACTATAAGATTTTTTTTATTATTGCTGAAAAATTATATCAAAAAAACATACCAAGTTTTAATGGGCTTGGTATAGTTTTTAATTTATGTGTTTATTATTACTTAATAAGTATTTAGGAGATAATTATATTTTTATGTTTTTTGTCCTTGAGAAAAAGTGCTGCTATTTTATAAGGATAGTGTGTAAAATTTGTGTTTTAAATATATATGTCCTAGGACCTTATCAAGTTGTTTATAGGCACTTTTATTACTTCGCTTAAAGAATTATAAAAAGTTCATTATACAATATTTTATGAATAAACACGGACGATTATGTCCAAAATTTGCTTCTTTACATTATGGGCCTAGTTGCTTCTCGCCTAGCCTCTAGGGAAGGGCGCGTGATGTCAGTAAATTGACTAAAACCAACCCAAGACATTTATTTAGCTTCCCTGCAAAGAACAGCGATATTTTGGATCAACATTTTTAGAATTTTTTTGTACAAAAAACTTACTACTTCATATTATGGGAATTGAGGCTGCGCCACTAGCATCTATGGGCTCTGTTATTCAAGGAACAAGAAGAGGAAAGAAAATAGCCTAAAAAGGTTTACATGTAGAACTGAAATAGCCCAAAACCATCCAGGGACCTATGTGAAGCTTCACGTAAAAGGAGAACTGTAACAGTAGTTATTGAAATATAAAGCTTAAAACAAAAACAAATCTATACTTTATATGGTAGGATAAAAGATAAAAAATACATTCATTTTAAAATCATTTAACTTGCATCATTGCCTTGTGTTTTAGAAAAAAATCCCTTTCTCAAATTTCAAAATAGCTCCAACGCCAAGAAAAAAAAATCTTTTTAACTTGCTACTCTAGTACTTATTGAGAAATACATATAGCGAATTGTTAAATGTTTTTGGCTGGGAAGTCATAAAATATTTAGAACAAAATAAGCTCAATATTTTGAACGCGTTTTTAGTTTATATTTAAGTTGCTAGATGTCAACTTTTAATTGTATGTCAATAAGTATCTATAAAGATGATATTTATCATGTTTTTTGTTTTTATTTCACATTACTTATAAACTTGTTTTTGTATATGTTTCACAAATAAAAATAAAATTTCATTTATAAATTATTTTGACTCTTTATTGAAAATTTAAAATTACCTTTTATAATGATCTCCAAAACTCGCAAGCATCATAGTGCAATTCGATTTACAAAACACTGCTTTTTCTGTAGAGTAATTTCTCACTTGTTCTCAATATCTATGATCTCATGGGTTGAGGATCATAGATGACTTTGTCTGGCGTCTTTGTGATTTAAGTGGGCTAATGAATCAAAGCCTTCGAAATATGGACGTCTAAGCCTGATTTATTATTGAGGCGAGTACTTTTTTAAAATTTGAATGGGGTTAACACGTTTATGCTTCGAATGACTATTTATAAATAGTACAGGTTTCGTCCCTAGCATATAAGGGCTCTGTTTTGATATGAATTTTATCATTTGTAGAAAACTGTCGCTAATACGAAACATAAGTTTTCAGTATGCTTTATAAATGGTTCTAATCCAGCAGATAATAATCAGTTTCGAAGTCATACTGGAAAATAGCCCAAAACTACCCTAATCTATATAGTTTTGAAAAGCAATTCGCAAGATCTTTAACTTCAGACAAGAAAAAAACAACATACTAGTTTATATTATAGGATATGGTAGCTAAGCTGCTCTATGACCCACAATGTGTGTACGTCCGACACTCTATATAAACAGTAGCAAAGCTACACTATGACCCACAATGTAAGTACGTCCGACACTCCATATGAATCTTAGCAAAGCTTCACTATGACCCACAATGTGTGTACGTCCGACACTCCATATTAATAGTAGCAAAGCCACTCTATCACTAAAATGTGTGTACGTCCTACAAAGTCATATGAGAAGTAGCAAAGCTACTTTATGACAAACAATGTGTGTACGTCCAACACTCCATAACGTTATGATTTGCTTTGCTGCTTTTTATGTAAGAGATGTTAGTTTTCTTTAGCTTTTCTTTAAACGATTTTCTTTTATTACTTATGTATGTTGTAATCTTTGTTGAAAAATGAAATTAAGTCCCTCGCTCTACCAAAAGTTTACGAAGAATATTAAAACCACATGTACATAATAAGTAAAAACAAACTGAGGTGAAACCAAATTTAAATTTTAATCAATCATAACAAGGATGAAAACATCTTTAAGTAGCAGAGCATAAAAGCAGGGCTCGGCAGTCGTCCGTCAGACGCATGAACAATCGTCTGAAAGTCTATAGATGACCCAAAATTACCAATTCCTCTTTTCAAACTAATTTTTATGTTACCAAACAGTTGTAATTTGAGGCTTTGAGCCCTGCATAAAAGGCTTTATTATAGAATGCTTGTCATCCTGTATCGGAGAGAAATTGGGTTATAAGCACATTCTCTTTTTCGTTGGCTTAACAAATTTTTATTAAATTTAGATTAAGTTGTATGGACTAACAGTCCCCACACTTTTCAACCAATAATTTTAATCTATAGAAAGTTAGAGAATCATCTATTCAATATCGGCTGAATATATCCCATTCCATGTTTCAGGGAGAAAGAGGAACATACACATACGGACAATTACAGAGCAAAGCTTCGCTACACAAAAGCATAACAAACAAACATATTTATATTTATGTGTATGTAAGAAAGCATATTTGTTTTCTAAATTTTCATAAATATTGCAGGGCTTGGGATATTTATACTGTTATATAAAGTTATGCATATAGAATATACGTGGATATATTGATTAAAACTTGTTGTCGATTTAGGTCGATAACATGGACATTTATTAGTCAGTTCATTCAAACAGAAGTGGGTGGATGGGGTGTATGGTTATTTTAGCCAGCAGCAAGTATAACTTTATTCGAGAAAATCTGGTGTAACATCCAAGATATAATAGATAAATTTTTAAAGTAGTATTAGGTATTGATTGCTAAGAACAATGGATCGTTTTGGGGTAATTTATCTTTCTTAAAAATGAAGTCTTTTAACGGATTTAGGCTATTTTTTACCTCCCTCCCTGTGTATCTTGGAATAAAGGGCCCTAGATGTCAAATTATATTTTCGGGATTAAAGCATAGCTTCCACAAGTCCTTTAATAGGGGGTATACAGAATAGAAACATCCAACAGACAACCAACCCTTTGGCCAAGGCATAATTAAGTATCTGAACCTTACTCTCTAAGCACTATCCCTGTTTTCTATTTATTTCTCTCCCTCTCTCTCCATCTCTCTCTTCTTCTTCTCTCTCTCTCTCTCTCTGATTTGTTTATCATTCATAATTAGATTTAAAGTAGGATAAATATTCTTCATATATTTAATAAATTAACTATCTATCTAAATGTACATTTTAGTTCCGTTCCTACCATCTACTAGCGGCTAGACAGCTTTCCGTGGATATTAAAATAAAAAATTATAGATGAAAACCAGTTTTGTTAACCGAGATGGGACGAAGGCCGTGGCTAACAAAACTAGCATGAATTTTATAATTTTATTTTAATAATTGTGGAAAATGGTCTAAAATACCCTAATATTCATGATCTTTCAATATGAATTAAACCCGTTTTTAATCCAGCGGATATTAATCGGTTTCGAAGTCATACTGGAAATAATATTAACCCCTGAAATAAAATTTTCAAATCAAGGACATAAATATACAAAACAAAACAAATTAACCCCTCCATCCCTTTTATTTTCTCCTTCATCTCAGGGATCTTCAGGGATAAGACAATTAATGATAAATTGTTGTTCACCCTCAAAGATAATAAACAAAGTTAACCCCTAATGTTGATTAAAATTATGTGTTGAAAAGTTTGAACACTGCTACTTTTAACCAACCAATTAAGATTTAAGATAATGCCACAAAGTTTTTAACATGCTTGCAAAACTTTGAGTATAGGAATAATTTACAGTCCAATGTCCCCTCCCTTCTCCCTGGTTTCATCCCCTTTTAAATTTTCAGTGAGTTATCACTCTCACATGATGTCTTGTTTATTGTCGATGATCCCTGTTAAACTGTTGGCATACTATTGATGCCAAATTTTAAGGTTTATGTCGACTTTATTTCTTTAATAATATTGGTTATTTATTTATAGCTGAAATTATATCGACAATTACAGATATGCCTCAGAGAACAGATCTATAGTATAGATATATATACAGACAACTACCTCCCTTCATTTTTGAAAGACCTCTTTCGTCAGCTTCTAAAATATTTTCTGCTACTTAGCTGTGTTAATATAAGCGATACCATTGATTGATTTTCAATGACCCAATAGGAAGGTTGCACAAGACAATTGCGATGATGAAATACAGTCATTTAACCCTTTCTCCCTCTATTGTTTTGCTCTAATCCTCAGAGTCCTCTAGGAGCCGTTGTGCTAAAAAGGGTGAGGGGGGATGTTAATTATAAACCTTACCTGAACTTATATGAAGTTTCACTGTAAAGAAGGTCTTTAGCTACACGCAGATAATTTTCTATTAGGGATAAAAACAGTCTGATAACATTATAATTTCATGCTGATGTTAACATTTTATTAACAGAACACTCTGGGAGAAAGTATAACGCACCCTTATTTTCACCTCTACACGCCTTTAATTAACTCCTATTATCTTATTCGCACCCCCCCCCGCCCCCCCCCCCGCCCGGGGCGGGGGGGCAACATCACCC